>VZTD01001174.1:1139678-1433510 GCA_013397725.1 Rhagologus leucostigma | reverse complement strand
AAAAAAAAAAAAAGAGAGAAGGCTTGTTAAAATATTTAAACCACCAAGGCAACCGGCTCAGCCTAAGGGTAACCTGGTGGCCACTGTGAATTTCCCAGTCCCTGTGTGCCAGATTTGATGAGGACAAGTCTGTTACAGGCGCTTCACTCGGAGACAGAGAAAAGAAAAGGAGGAGGGGAAGAGAGACCAAGGGCCAGTTCCCAGAGGACCTACAGTCCCATCCTACAAAGCCGCTGTAAATGCTTTTAGCAGGCTCTTAAGAAGAAATCTGCTGGTGCCAGTAAATGGCAAGGGATCCAGTGGCAGTGTGTGGTGTGTCCCTTCTTTTCTCTATTTAGCTTTAGCAGGAACGTTATCAGGATATAGGCAGACCAAACCAAAGTGAGAACGGATTCCATGTACAAAATTCAGCTCCAAACCCAGACCCCACACCCTATATTTAAGATCCAGGCCTGGAAGCGTTTTAGCTCCAAACCCTGTATAAACACGGGATACACAAGAGCAACACCAGAAAAGCAGCAGGAAAAGCAGGGAAACAGGGGTTGCTTACTAGCACGTGATGGACCAGCTTGAAAGGGAAAATCAGACACCACACAGGCATTTCTGTGGAATTCAGGACACTCATTCAAGTCCCTTCGGATCTTTGAGCTCCAGATCAGTTACTCCAGAGAGGTCTCTCTGACTAAGGGATTTTAATTAAGCTCCCCAACACTTCAGACAAATTTCAGAGGCACATTGTGAATGAGACAGGAGTGGATCAAGTCCTGCTGCTGCAGCAGTTTTAGACCACACAATTCATTAAAATAATCACTGAGTGGTGCTGGAAGCAAAGAGGAATGTTTCTCTGGGTTTTCCACACAAAGCAGGAGACCAACTCCTAAATGCCAGCTTCAGCACACACCCACACTGTTTATATACTACACAAAAGCTCCAAACAACGGAGATTAAGAAACTCATACAACAAAATAAAATCTTAAAAATTCCAATTCAGTCTAGTAATTCCAATCTCTGTGTCTCTCATTCCACAAGACGGAATGCCACACGTTGGAAGTGATCAACTAGACACTTAGTAAGGCAGATTTTACATGAGTTTCAAGATATTTTGGATTCATCCATATTTAGGTGGGAACAATTTGGAAATCTCAAAAAACATTCATGTTACTTCCACATCAAACAAGTTTCTGATGTAAATTTACATCATAATTTTTCTGATGCAACAGCTTTTGTATTTATACCATGTATTTATACCATGCTTAAGTTCTCCACATAGTTTTACTTATTAGTGATTAATCCTACTGTTATAGGTAAAAATGTCACATCCGTACTTGCGTAAGGATGGAGATAACACCCGTCTTCAAGATTTGTCTTCACGGGCATAATCTTGGTGATTTTCATTAAAATTATCAGTTATTAGAAGTTCAGTCCAGAAAATTCTATTACATTCCTAACCTTATGAAAAGCAACATTGTCATAGCACATAATACACAGCATCGTTCTTGATAAGAAACTGAAGATAAATCTGGAAATTGTACACACTGAATATACAGTAGAGCTTTTAATTTCAGGCTGTATTCAAATGACTTTGAAACAGTTTCTATCATGATAAATCCATGCAATTACATTTAATCAGATATTGACTAACTACAGTGGGAGATACAATGTAATATCTGTTATCTGGTTTAGCTCATTCTTGCGTTTCAGATGAACAGCATCTCATGTACAACCTAAAAAACCCATCAACCTGGCCAAATACAGTAACGTGGGCAAGGACCAGATTTATGCTTTGCTCGTGTCTTCTGGGTTAATTTTATTCAGAATTCACATTTAATTCAGAATGCAACCCACCAAGTCCCAACACCCAGGCAATGTAACACAGACCACAAGTGGCCTCGTAGGAAGCACGCAAGCTCAGAAATCTTGAGCATCATTGAGAAATCCGATGCAGCAGCAAAGTCCTGGGGCAGGGGAAAGAAGGGCCCTCAGACATCAGCACTTTTTGCCCATCAGGATGGCTGCTCACCTCACACAGAAGAGCTGAGGAGGAGCGACTCGCCCAGTGCCTTCAGCATCTCAGTCACCATCTACGACGGTCGGAAATCAGAGTCACTGACTGTCTGTCAAGGGAAAGAGAAGGAATTAGTGACACTGGCTCCAACACCACTCACACACAAAAACACAAAACCAGGAAAGGAATTATTCGGATGCTCAGATTTCAGTACTGGAGGGGAGCCACACGCCCAGCCCTGCACAGACAGCACTCACTGGACTTGCAGGGCAGCTCTCCAGGGCCAGAAAATGCCATAAAAACAGCACAACTTAAACAGGCAGGGGCGTGAAATGGGCGAATCCAAGGAAACCTCAGATGACAGCTGATAGATGCTGAGATTTTTAATGAAGCATCAGTAGTGCTCATGAGCTGCTTTCTCGATGCACTACCTTCATCTCAGCATTCAAAGGGTCAGCAAACAGCAGCACGTCCCTGGGAGTAGCAGCCTCCTGCCCAAAACAAGGGGTTTCACACGTGTTCATTCTTTGGGCAGGACTACAAAGATAACTGGCTGCTGCTCCCCACGGAGCAAGAACAGGGATTACATTAAGTCAGAAAAAACAGAAATAAATTAGACACCATGACATTGATTCTAATCTCCCCCACCCCAGCAGAGCTCAATAGATGCCACTGATTTACACCCCAGCAAAGCACAATAAAAATCTGTCTGTGTATCTAGGTTTGTGTAACACAGTTTGGAACAGTAGCTGTTCTGTCCTGATACGATAAAAAATTATTGCACAGGCAACATATGCTATCCACAGAAACATGAATAAATTACATTATGAAGGCCACCAACACTTCACATCAAATTTAGTTACATGATATCTCAGCTCCCAAATGTGTCAGCATGGGTAGCTGTAAACTGGCAAATACAGGCAAAAAAGGCGAAAAAAATGAAATTTACATTTAAAAAATTGATTTCATCGACATTAGTCATTAAATTGATGGAATTGCTTAAATATCATAAAATCATAAAACCATAAAAGAGATTGGGTTGGAAGGGACCTTAAAGATCATTTCATTCCAAACCCCTGCCATGGGCAGGGACACCTTCCACTGTCCCAGGCTGCTCCAAGTCCCATCCAACCTGGTCTTGAACACTTCCAGGGATGGGACAGCTTCTCTGGGCACCCTGTGCCAGGGCCTCACCATCTTCACATTAACGTATTATTTTCTAAATATGTTCAAGATACGAGCTTTATTCTGAAAAAATGTTTCACTCTTCCAAAATTATCTGGATTTAGTCAATAACCTTTATAATCCAGGCCTGGCCAGTTAATAGTTTGCACTAATGGATTCTCTTGAAATTAAATAATGAGGTGTTGTTTAATTTGCAGGATTAGTCACAAGCATCCGTGTCATTTTGTTTGGTTTCTATGGAATCTTGTTTAGGCAAACAAGGATATCATGCATTAGCTGTAATGGCTGGGAATATACAGGCAGTCCTGAAAAAGCCACGTGCAAGTTTTCTAATGATCATAACAACGCATTCACATTTTCTAATCCACTGTTAATTCTCTTAATGATAGGATTGAGTAAAACTAGTTTTGAAAAGCAAACTTATTTTAGAAACCTGCATTTCAGCTGAAAGCATGGCATTCCAGTGACAAAATGTTAGAAATAAATAAACATGCATACAGCTGAGAAGTATCTTATTCCTGAAGTGATCAAAATTCAATTTAATTTTCAGCCTCAATGGAATATCCAGCAGCCAAACCCCAATCTAATCCATGCTTAGCTAGGGAGGGGAAAAAGCCTCTGGGAAACTTTTCCCGTTTTCCAGCCACTGCTGAGCACTCAGAGGCAGGTTTTTCCGAGTGACAGGCACTGTGCTAGTCCAAGACACATGAGAGGCCTCAAAATCATCCAACACTGAAAAATGAAAGACTCATGGCCCAATTTTGACTCTCCACTCTCACATAATGCACTGTTAGAGAAGGGACCAGTTGCTCTTTCTCCAAGTTTCCACAGGACAAGGGGTTTCTCCAGTCCTTCTGCACCATTTCTGTGGTTTAGGCAACTTCAGCCTGGCTCTGCTCCAACAAAGATTTACAACATTTTTAATACTGAATTTAGAAAAAGATCAACTTAAACTGATCCAAACCTGAGACATGATTTCAGCCTTGTCATACATCAGTTCAATTCCCCCTGACTTCACTGGGAGTTGTGACCTTTCCCATCAAGGGTAAATCTGACCTACTTTTGGTATGAGATGGGAATGCTGACAAGGACACCTGGGTAGCGCTCTCCATTTAAAACACATGATGCAATTAGAATAATCCCAAACACTTTAAATAGCAACAACAAAAAAGAAGAGCCATTACAGATGATATGTGTGGCTATAAATCATTTGGCAGGTGTCTAGCACAAAGATAAGCATCATTAATCATGAATAAATTTTCTTAATACAAATGTAAGCAGTAACTGTGCAACTGTTTGCCTATTACACACAAAACCATTGTGTGTGATATTCCAAGATTATCTAAAGATAAAGAGTATGATATAAACATCCAGATTAAGTCTGCCTTGCCTGCTCAGAAAGCTGTTATCCAAAAAGCTAATTCCATTTTGTCCTAAAGCAGCAGAATGCTGCAGCAAAGGCTGATCGCCACAGACAGGAACTGCTGACCATCCCTGGGGGAGAGATTTCCAAAAAAACACTAATGCTAGTGCTATAGGCATGGAGTTTAACAAAATAAAAGTGTTTGGACAGTCACATATGTCAAACCAGGACCAGGTATTCAAATGTAAGCACCTATGTGCCCAGTCTTTTATTTAATGATGAACATAGCTACACTAAACTTCCCTTACACTTCCATACCTAAAACAAACCCTACACATTTTCCCCCTTACACATTTGGAGGGAGACAGTCTTCTGGTTAAAGGAGAGGCACCCAAAGTTCACTCCACTTCCAACTCTGTCAGAAACTTCCTGTGCAAAAAGTCACCTAAGGTCACGCTCCGACACTAATACTCGATTCTGCAAGCGCTCCCCGTGATTTCAGCAGAGTGACTTTGCATATATGAGAATGGTAGCTTGATTTTCTATACCTCTACTGCCTCACCTCCAAACCTTAACTGAGAATATCTGCTCTTCTTCCAGGTGCATTTGAGAAAATCCTGGTTAAGAACACACAGAGCGAATGAGCAAGATTTATACATCAGGTTGACAAGTGCCTGACAGCATTTTTGTCCTGAGTGCTCACTTATTGGGAATCCAAACATTAATCTCCACAGTTCTCCGGTAATTTGCTACAATAACTGTGAGGGTAAATAATTCCTGAAAAAGTATTTGGTGTTCACAATCTTCATAGGGAAGGTAACTCCAAACAACGAGCAGTCTCAGCCAGCCTGCTTTGGGTGGCAGGAAGCCTGCAGAACCTCCAAACCAACAAAGCTCAACAGACATTTCATAGTCCATCTTCAGATATAAACTTCAACAACCTTCCTCAACCGTCTGTTGCTGGAAAGCTCAGTAAGTCAACACTATCATTAACAGTCGTATTTGAAAATTCAGGTATTTTGGAGATGTTTATAGTCAAAACAGTAAGAATCTATTCTTTTCCCTTTTTTCTTCTATTCAATTGTATCCAATTCTTGTTCCAAGCTATAGAAGATCCTGGAAATTAAAAGCAAGGATATGAAAGTACTGCAGTGCCAATGAATTGCTTCTAAACTTACATTGACTTGTTTGGGGTAAAAAACACGAATCTTAAGTTTTCCTGCTTCAGTCTCTGTACATCCTAAAAATGTAACAAAAGCAGGTTTGAATTTAGAAGCTTAATTATAAACTTAGCTAAGTGGATTATAACGAAAGATGTTCCAGCAAGGGAGCTCAGACTGATGCATTATGACTACATTAAAGAAAACACCAGAGAATAGACTTTCCATCAGTAGAACGACTTTAATTACAACAGTGCTGGAGCAGAACTGTTCTGTTAAACAACGCTGCTCTTACTTCTCCTTCACTCTGATTATTTCCAATGGACTCCACAGGAACACACTTGAATTTCAAGAATATAAAGTGAATGGGATTTTCAGACTCTTCCAAGGAACCCGGTTCAGGAGATCAGTTAAATACAGCTGAAGCAAAACTTGCTTCATTTGCACACAAACATGGATGGTTTACACTCCCTCAGAAGGGCAGGAGACTTCCAAATAAAGGATTCAGGAGTTTGTGCAAGGCACCATCCTCATACTCCCCAGCTGTCCATGACACAGCCACCTACAGCCCCCAGGCACTGAGAGCAGAACAAACGATGCTCAACAACCAAGAGCTCCCCAACATCTCTCTCTACAAACTGCATTCAGCGTGACCCAGTGTGCAAGTGTGGACACTGAAAAGCTTCAGCAGAGAAATTTTCCAGTTTTCTGCAGCATTCTGTGAGAGCTCTGTGTTTCTACGAAAGCTATGAAAAACATTGCTACGGGTTTTTGTAAATAATTCCTCTATCTTGCACCTGTACAATGTTTTGCAATATTGTTATGTTTAGTTGCAGAATTGTTTTGAAATGGGTGCTGTAGGATTTAGCCAATCATCCTGAGAGGTGGTGGGTCAAAGAACCAATGACCTTACGCCATGCTGGCGACCCAAGCTATAAGAATTGATTTATAATTAATTAAATACGCCATTTTCTCTGTATCTTGGTCGTGTCACTTCTCACCGTTCGTGGTACAACAGCGGCATGCAAGTGCCCAAGTGAAATCCAAGCCCTGGGCTTCTCAATGGGATTCGACAGCCACGGACCTTTTGGTGCTTTTGGTGTTGGATCTTAGCACTCAAAACAGGGAAATTTACCTTCACAAATGTTCTTCAAGCCATTATCATACCCCTTGCAGCAGGAACAAGTACAGAGCAATTAAGATCAAAATGCTCAAGATTGTCAATAGGCTCCTCTTGTGAACTCAGGCATTGATTTTTGTCTGAGCAGCAGAACATAGAAGTGTCCAACAACTTTTAAGTAACCTTTTCAGGCTCCTCATGCACTTTTATATATTTAATTAAATACCAAAAAAAAGGCTGCAGAAACTCAAACCGAACATCTCATCCACACATCAGCAGCCACCTTTTACAGAGTCCCATTTTGAACCTGCATAATTTGGGAGGGTTACTTTATCTAGGTTATGTATATAACCCTTATACACTACAGCTGAATGCCTCATGCCAGGCTTCTCAGCCAGCACAGCAGAACACAGCCCGGAATAAGCTCCGTGATTTCTTCACATTATAGCACATCCTTTCCGTAACAACAAAACTTTATAGCTTTGAGGGACAAAAAAGTTTCTTTTTGTTTATTTTTCAATGGATAGAGAAAAGTTTGAGTCTATTATCAATACACTGCTCTGCTGTAGCTTTTATCATTGGCAATGGATGAACTGAAGGTCCTTTGAAACTCAGCTGTATCTAAGAACTGCTGTCACAGTTGCACAGATCTTGGATTACTGTTAAATTGCAATTAAACGAAGGCAAAGGGAGCTGGCACTACTTCCAACACCATTTCAGTATATGCTATTGCAAGTTTTTGTTCAAAGAGGATTACTCTCACTTCACTGGCAAAGCACTGCATATAATGCACATTCAGCAGTATAATACCATTTGAAAACTAGTATTTGAAATTATTTTCCTTTAAATGGCAAACCTGGAAATCAGACTCAGTAGAGAGCCAAGCCCCTGCTTTAGCAGCAGGACCATTCACACGGAAAACAACAGAAAGGTTCAAAGTCACCAATTACAAGGCAGCAGAGTTTCAAAAAAAGAATAAACAACCTCATAACCTCTGCTGCTGGAACAACGGCAGATTTCCTGAGCATTCCCATTAAAGTGCTTTCAGTTCAGAAATTAAATTGCTTTACTGCAGTGATTTTCTTCCGCATTCTGATATTACTTTATATTATTTGACATTAGTACAGCATCACAGGCTGTAGGTCAGGGGTTTTTTTATCTCCTCACTAGAATATGGCCACCACGTAGAGTTTATCAATCTTAAATACAAGGTCAAAATAATACAATCAACTACCACCAGGCATATGAGCTCAGCAAAGACTTGGGCTCTGCTTAGCAGGGAAGGACCATCTGCTTCCCTGCCACAGGACTGGCGTAGCTGAAGCTTATCTCCAATTTAAATCGTTATATTCTACACTTCCACACATCAGCCAGAGCAACTGGGTGCATGCACACACCCAAACCCCTGACCAAAGAAACAACTGCAAATAGGCAGGAAAATCTTACAGTTTTAGCCTGTTAATCAAGTTCTGGTGAGAGTATGTGGGGTTCAGTTTTGAACTTCTAAGCGCTGGTGACTTTGGCTAAAATAGCCACAGCCTTGTACACACAAAAATGCAGAGGCCACCTTCAGTACTTCTTAAATGTCTCATTTTCCTTCTGCTGTAACACACACACTAAGAATAATTTCTTTTCCACAAGATCTGTACCTCTGTTTGTAGGCAGTCATTACTATTTTGCCATTTGCACTACCTAGCTGTAGCCCATACCCAAATGAGCTAATAAGAAGAGACACACACACATCCACAAGATAGATCCCATTTCAAAAAACTAATTTCCAAAGTGCTGAAATAAACGTTTATTCCAATGCATCCTCTGCCATCAGCTGTTTATTCCAGTGCACCAAAGAATAAACTTGTAGGAAAGGAGAAAATAAAGAGCACAATGCACGGCAAACACCGAAGCACTCCAGGAACACACAGGCTCTACAGAGTTCATCAAGCACTGACACTGTACCTCTTCATCTCCTGTCAAACACCATCCATGAAGTCTTGTGATGAAGTCTCCTACAACCAAGGCTTCACCATTTCTACAGATTAAAATCCTGTGTAAGTCAGGTTCCATGTCAGAATATGCACTTGAAATAACTACAGCTGGATTTGTCAAAACAAATTATTCAAAAGTATTTTGTGATTCCTTAACACTGATTCACTGATTTTCCTTCTATTTACTTTGCAACACTGATATTAAGTGGCCCAGGCAGACAGTGTAACAAAAGGGTTAAGAAAACTATATTGCTTAAATAAAAAAATAAGGATACAGTGAAGGCTAAAAACACATGGAAAAAAACCCCAAATATTGGTATAAAGAACCTCTAAAAATTGCTTCCTGAGCACACACACGGATGCCAATGTGCACACACTGCACTCTGAATTCAGCTTTTACTAATTGCCACACAGACTTCAACTCACCAAGAGCAACACAGTGCAGTGGTACAGGGCTTGTTCTGAAAAGCAGCATCTGCTTTTTAGGTGGAATTCATTTCGAGAAATGCATGAGCTGCTCCTTATACCAAACTTCCTCACGCTGCCAAGCGAGGGACTCCAGGGAAGGTCTCCAGACCTCCTTTCCCGTATCCAGGAACAATGTTCCTCTCCAGAAGATGCACACAGCAGCCCAGTGCCACAGCAGCACACCCCATCACTTCCTCCAGAGTGGGAAAAACTCCAGGCACGCGCTCCAGCTCAGTACCTGGCTTTAGGATGTGTGCCCAAAACGCAGGCATTCCCAGGCACTTGGCAAGAGCCACAGAACCAGGTGTAAAAATGTGGGTTTTCATACCAAAACCCATTAATAATACCTGTACATTTATTTAAAAGTGAACTTGCTTTCAACCCAAGATTAACTACGCATGACAGCAACAAAAACTCCAAATTGCCATACAGGCAGTTAGAAAGAATAACACTTCCCTTTAAAGGAGTTGGAGCAACCAGCTGAGTAAAAGCATAGATCTAGTCAAGAATTCTGTGATTCTGCTACCTTTTCCATTCCCATTTCTTTTCCCCTGTTGCTGCCTATAGTCCCTCACTATTTTATCATGTTGGAAAGTCTAATCTCTTTAGGGTGAAAAATATATTTGCCCTGAATGCAATATAATATGATTCACACAGGGGTCCCTGACACTGTTGCAGTGTTGATACAAAAAATAATCATAATTATATGAACCGCTAAAAGACCTCATTGTAGCATTATTTAAGCAAGGTCAATCGCCCGTGCAGGTTGTTCTTACCGGAGTTCACGTTACATCACTGGTCCCATCATCCTGACCTTCCCTGCTGTCATCCCCATCACAGTTCAATTAACAGAGGAGTCCTGCAGTGGCTTGATGAGCATCTGCTGCCTCTACCCGGCAGTAATTCAATAAGGATACGCCATAGGAAGAGATAATGAGAAGTCAGCCCAGTTGTTCTGTCTCCCTCCAGGAGAGCAGATGAGTTTGGTTTATGGGAAAGAGCGTGACCTATGAAAATTATCAGTTAATTTTATATTTCAGAGCTCCAACATGCAACATAAAGTGTTGTCTGGTTTCTCTGGTGGTGCTCCCAACAAGGATACAAAACCACTTTTCCCGGTGAATTCCTGACTGACAACCCTTCCCACCCCAAAATGATTCATCTTTTTGAATTTTCTCTCCGGCAGTTCCACCAAAGGAGTGGTTTCTATTTCATGCATTCAGCAGCGGTCGGTCTGAATTAAAAAATTAAACACCTGAGCAGAGAAAAAGGGCCAAAACTACTACTGAAGTAATTCAGGCAGAATGAAATTCACACACACATCAAACCTGGATGAAACACTTCTACAAAACCAAAATCGCCTACATTTCAAATAGTGTCAGCCTGGGTCTTCTCTCCCTGCCCCACAGAACACCCTCCTCACTGGTGCCCAAATTTTGTTTCTCCCTCCATTTCCTTCTGCACCTTTCCAACAGAGACTTCTCTAACTTCCACCTATCCTCTAACTCTCTCCTGTTGCTTTAGGAACACCTATTCCATCAGTAAAAGCTCAGAGCCATGTACAGTCCCTTCATCTCCTATTCCACCACTGGATGTCACAGGGACTGTGTCTGTGATATGGCTCTGTGTGGATTTATTTTTGCCTTGTGACTGTAGTGTCCTTATGAGTTTCACAGCTTTATCAACAATCTTACCCATTGAAATAAGACATTAACTTGATTTCAGATACAATTTTCTATTTTAGTTCTCCTTAATATCATTAAGGCACAGATTTACTGAAGATGATAGGCATGAGAGGAGAAAAAAGGAAGATAGATTTTTTTCCCTGAGTTCTGCAAGGTGATCAGTGAACCACAGAGAATTGACACAGCTGCCCATTCCCACAGCTCCACATTCATGGCTTCATTTCTCTCAAGATCAGCTTCATTTGAGCCACTTCCTTTCTCATCACACAATTATCTGCATTGCCCCAAAGACTGCTTGCCTGCTCTGACCACTCTTTGCTGTGAGTACAGTCATCAGGGCAGCTCATTCCTCACTCAAAGGACACGACAGGTTGGCATATCCTTACTTCAGCCCAACCTTCTGCTCAAAGTAGGGCCAGACAGCTGTGAATCACACAAGGTATTTGACATTGTGTCCAAATTTTTTTGTTTTGCTTCTGTTCCCACCAGAGAGCTCAGTCTGCCGAGCTCACACAAACTGACGTGAGGTCTGAAGTTGTGGTTCACCTCGTCCAAGTCCCACAACCAGGACTTTCCCCATCTCAGTACCATTCTCTTTTCTCCATTCAGTTCTGCCATCTCTTTACTCACCAGTTTCATCACCTGCTGCACATCTCCTCCTGGGTACCTTGTGCTTCATGCTCAGATCCTTCCTATCCTTCGCCCCTAATTCTCTCCCATACTAAACTAGTTGACTGCTTCCAAAAGGCAACAGATACAATTTTATTACATCTACCACCTTTTCTCAGCTTGGTTTCTTATTCCTTTTCTCACCCTACGGTATTTTGTTCCTTCTCCTAACTAGCCCTTTGTTCACTTGCATTTCCCTTCTATTTTCTGATTCCCTGGGGGTCATTTTCATGACTCTCACATATTCTTCTCTATTGTTTTTTGCCTTTTTTTCTCCCCCTTGGAGAAGCTTGGAGAGGTAACACCAGACACACTACACTAGATCCAAAAGAAGATACTATAACAATTTTAGAGTTACAAATAATCAGCATTTAAGAAATGCTAGAATTAAGGATGCCTTGCAGGAATGTATTAAAATAGTCAGGTTTCATGATTACATCTATTTTTACCATATTACTAAAGTCTATATTAAAATGCAATTTAAATCTATCTTTGACTTCTTTTGCTTTTATCTATTCATCACACTTGCTTTCAACCCTCTCTTAAAGCCTTACTCATACTTCTCTTTGAAACAGGCAGAAAGTACCTGTAAATCCAATAACTGCAATTACAGAAAATGTTATTTACTTCACTCTTAGCAGTTATGCTCACCATTAAAAAAAAAATGGATTTTTATTTAAATATATTAGGTTAAATAACTCAAAAACTGATAACCACAGCATGGACTAGCTTCCATCTGGTTAAAGAGAGAATAGACATGGCCTATGCAACAAACGCTACCAGAGAAGCTGGTCGTGTTCACTGGCTACTTTTGATTTAAAGCTGCATCTCAGCATTAACAGGAAAGCAAAACAGATACATAACGTATATATAACAACATACACAGTCGGTCATACAGGGCACACCTGTAAGCTGCAAGCAAGGAATATAAAACACTGTTTCAGGAGAAGGATGGAAAACAACTGAAGTGCCAAGACAGGCACAGAGGGGTATTTTAAGAACACAGCAGTAGGAGGCATTTTGTCCACTGAAGTTTGGGATGGTTACGGCAGAAAGATGTACAAAAACACATTTGTCATACTAGCCAAGGTAAACTCATCAGACTTTTGCAGGTTAATATATTTCCCTGCTCATTTTTTCCACTTTTCCCGATCAGCTGAATTAATAAGTCAATTAATGCATAAAACCTTCTGTAAAAGCACACCCAGATGGATGTTTACCAGACTTCAGCCTTCTTTTCCATGTGTTTCCGAATTTAAATAAAAATTGAGCCAACCTTCAGGAGAAATCAGTGCTGGCAGAAGGTCTCTTTGTGGGTTCACACTAAGGGAGATTAACAGCTTCTGCAGTGAAAAAGCTATGCTTAAACCTGAATAAAATCTTCTTGCTAACTGAAAGTATTTAGGACCTCTTTTACAAATACACTCAGTATTAAAACCTGCACCCACTCCCAGAGGCTTGTATTCCGCATTATTTGAACTATATTCCATTCCTCCAGCATTTTCTTCCTTCAGAAAGATGGGAATCTGAACTAAATACAGGACTTAATAGCAGCAGTAATCCAATATATCTGATTACGTAAACAAATCTAAAATTAAATTAGAACTTAAATGGCAGAAATAAATATATTGCAAGCCCCGGGCATTTCTTTAAAAATCGGCCTTCCAGGCAATATTTGACAGAGGTGGTATAAGAGCTGGGTCATAAATCTATGGATATTTTTTTCTTTATGTGGTAAAACGAGAGGGGAACTGGGTTACTACTAGAGTTAAAACTCCATTTACTATGTAATTTTTACTCAGTACATGAGTCGTTTTCTAAAGAACTGCAATTGCTTTGACTTATACAAAAAGATTGATCCGTAGAAAGTGGAAAATGTCTCCTGTCCTACTTTCAAGAGTGGGATTTTGTCATGCCAGCAATTGTTTCATAGGATCATCCCAACTCTAAGATAAAGGGAAAAAAAACAGAGAATTTTTGGTCCTGTGGGAAGAATTTCCCCTGAATTACAGGAAAACGCACATTTGCAAATACAAATACGCTGAAAACCATGGGCTCTGCTTTTCCTCTATTTGTTACTTTTCCTGCTAAACAAATTTAGCAGTGATTTGGATTTGGTGTTAATGAATGCCGAAAGCAACTTGGCATTCCCTTGCCAAGGACCTCCGTAAACTGCAGTTCAGCAAAACAAGACAATCTTCTTATCGTCTGTAAGAGCTCAATTAAATCATCATTTCAATGTAATCCTGTTTAGTGGCTCTCACATTTTCTGTCCTGATGCTAGTGATGTTAATGGCTTAAAAAAAACCAAGGAAAGCAAATATACAGAGGAGGAAGGGAAGGACAGAAGACAGGAAAACGCAGCTTCTGTTTCACTGAAGACCATTTGATGGGCGAAAAAACAAAACAGCAAACCAGAACCAAAGAACCCCAAACTCAGAAGCATGGAAACAGCTCGCACAGAACATAAAATCCAACAGTTTTCCTGGACCCCAATCCAATCTTTCAAACACAATATGACTGTGAGCTGAGAAAAACTGCTCCAAAGACTTCCAAGCAATTTTCCAAAGTTCGCCTGCTTCAATACACAATTGTGGTTGTGGTTCACCTTACTTAGAGGTCAACACCTTGCTAAGGAAATCAATGATTATTACAACAAACATTCAAAAAACCACACAAGAGGGCTCTAGAATACCCCTGAAAGGCAAAAAGCTCTTTATGCAGAAGCAGCTAATCTCCCAGAGTACTATGTAAATTGGCTAAGCTTAAAAGTTGCATTTAAAATTATCCTCAATATCCATTACAAAAGAGAGGTACCTACCCACTGGTAAATTAGCAATTGTAATAAGGGACTGTAAGGCTAAGGGTAAATTGATTGTTGTTCCTAATTTTCCCTTTATTTTAATCCAAAACTCTCCAAATTGCAAGAAATAAAAGTACAGGCAAGAGGGTGAGCAAAAAGCTTTTGACTGCATATAAAACATCTAAAAATAGTGCTTCAGTATATTTCCATATGCTGGAAGCAGCAGTGAATATCATCTATATAAATCTATTCCTAGCAGAGGTTTCCAGCAGCATCCAAGACTTGAGAATCAATTGTAAATTTGTATTTTAGATTAATCAATAAGAAAAAGCACAAGACACACTTTAAACAATACGCAGCATTTAGCAGGCAGATACAGCTATGCATCACCTCATACAAAATAGATAGAGACATTATTACAAGCCATATATTTTCAATCTTAAGGAATTTATTTGGGAAGAACTTCAAAAACTGCTTTTAGAAAACCACTTGACGAGGTCCGTTAGTGATGTAAGACACTGCCAAGGCTGTGGGTGCAGAAAGCACACGGGTGATCTGGCTGGTGCCGGTGGCTCCGTGGGCAAGGCTGGAACCCACACACACACAGAAGGGATTACTTCCCGCAGATCCCTGTGATGTGCCAACACCTCCAGCAACTGAAGAGCTGCACTGGAATATCAATGCCTACCCTACCTTCAGATGAACGAGCTGCCAGCACGAGGCAGAAAAAAGGCAGGTTCATAACTACACAGAACATACAGATGCTGCAGATTCCTTTGCCAAGCCCACCTTAAGAGAAGGTCACCTCACCAAAGCCATGAGGACTCTCCAAGCTCAGATCGGTGCTGCCAGACTCACTGAAGCAGCTGTCACTCTCAACACTCGACAGTCCACAAATCCCACAGGAATAAGTGACAGATGTCACACCTCCCAGGAGTGAAATGATGATAGTATATACTCAGGAACTGATGGCCAGCTCAGAGGTGTTTCTCTTCTTTGCTGGCAAGATTGATGTCTGGTGTATCAACAGGGGAACAGCACTTAATCCATGAGGGAACATCATAAAGACACTGATAGACTATCCTACACCAACAAGAGAAAGAAAAGAGGAGTCTTTCTCCTTCTCTGTTTCTGGATTAGGCCAATTACTATCACATATTTGAATGATGACCCTGGGAAATGATTCCATCTCGAACAAAACTTGTACCAGCATCAGAACTAGGCTGAGCAAAACCGTCTCATTCTAACGCCAGTTTGTCAGATTGTTGAAGGAGTACACCAGGATCAGGGAACCACCAAGACCCCAAAACAGGACAGCAGCTGTGCTCAAGGGAAGATCTTTGAGAGTCCTGCTGCCTCTGACCCTCTGTAAGGTGCATCACTTGAGATGAAACCTCTGGAGGCCTCTCAGGGATGGAAGTGCCAGTAAATAGCCATGCACCAGCTCCAGTGAATCTCCTGAACATTTACCTGCATAGTTTTGTTATCTCTTGGCAGCCTAACACAATCTTGCCATGCCATGCACACTCCGCCCGCAAACAGTGAACCTTAACATTAGCAGCGATTTGAGACAGAACAAATGCTTCGATTTTTGTGGTATTTCAGTGGACACTTTATGCACCCAAACTGATATACAGACACTGGAACGCAGGGAAAACACTGCTCATTTCCCCACCTCATACATTTGCTGTATTAAATACCATTGTTGAGTAGTGCAAAACAACTCGTAGAGAGAAATAAGTCAAAAGTACTGACTTTCCCTTTTTTCTCACATAGCATTTCTCATCAGAGAAGAACCAGGAGTTGCTCTCAGAGCTAAAAATAAGCATATTATTCTATGAAAACAGGTTAATTGGAATGAAGTTACAGCAGTATAATTCTTTCTGCTTTTGTACATATACACTTCTCTAAGTACCCTCATGCAAGTCTATACCTTAACAGCTCTCCAAACACACCCACCAGAATCTGCTCAACATCCATGCTTGTTTCCATTCTAATACACAGAAGTTTTTGTAAATTCAAATTCCATCCAAAGGTTGTTTGCTACTGTTTAATTAACTTCTGAATAAGTAGAGAGATACTTGTTTTCCTTCAAAATTGTAGTTTTACTTTCTCTAATAAATACTTACACCATTTAAGGAGATCACTGTGCACATCCAGTCTCACTTCCTGCATTAAACAGGCCATAGACCCATCCTGAAAATATCCGTATCCAGGCCAAAACTTTTACTGAAGCTATGACATGTACTTTAAATATGGATATCACCTTGCTTTGAAAGCGTTAAGAGCTGGGAAATAAGAAATTGTGTATTTATGTAAATTCTTCTTGCAGTTAAGCACCATTTATAGCTCTAAATTTGAATTTTAAAGTACTAAATTAACAAACAAACAGGTACGTAAGCAGTGAACCCTGTCTCTTCTGTACCTTTCCATTCCAATACAGTAGCACAAGTCTGACTGATGGGAAAAAATGACTGAGGGGGAAAAAAAAAAAAAATCATTCTAACCTTTTTAGCAGTACCCTCAAATGTGACCAGTGATTTCAGGTGGCCCTTACAGGACACAGCAAATGGGCTGGGATTGCAGAAAGCAGGTGATGAGAAGCTCCAGAAGCCAGACTCTTTTACAGGCATCTTAGAGAAACGAAAAAGAAATGTATCCAAAATTATTCACATTACATACACCGTTGCAAGTTCTCTTCTGATTGCCTTAGGGGGGTTAGAACAGCAGCCTGTGAAAAATAAGAGTCCATCAGGCTCCTTGTGATTTCCAGACATGCTCAAAAAAAGGGTTATGCTTATATATAATCCTGACATGCCAAGTGTTACTTGGGGATTTAAAAAGACATTGTAAGGATCCTAATAAAAGCTATTATATATTGCTATAGGATATGAAAAATATTAAGATAGATTAAAAATGTTTTTAAAAACCCAGCTTGTGCAAGAATCTAAGCTTTTGTAAAGAAGTGACTCCCTTCTGAAAGGATCCAGTTCAAAAAGCCTGCACTAGAGGAGAGAGAGGCTGAAGAGAAAGGAGAAAAAACGTACAAAAAATTTTGTCTAGACAAATCTGGTGCATACACTTCTTAATTAGTGTAGTATATATGAATCTTTCATGATGAAAAATTCAATTTCTTTTAAAAAAGAAAATCAGTATGAATTTAAAGCTCTCTCTAAATCTTTATTTAAAAGAGTACAAGGAGCACTAGATAAACCCTGTATCAAAGGAATTTATGCCGTTTGATATGAAGTATTACAATACTGGACCTGAGTCTGCCGTCACTGAACTCAAATGAAATTTGTTAGCAACTTAATCCATTTCAGAAAAAAAGCTCCTTGGTTAAAACTGTTTTACTTTATTTCCAGAAGGAAAACTACCTTTCTGAATAAAGCCCTGGACCATGTAATGTATGCAGATGAGCAGTCGTATACATAAAATATGCTCATTAATGTATTTACTGAATGTGTTTATTAATAACCCCATTTCCCACAGCCTCTTAGAAATAAATACCATAACAAGAAAACACATATGTATTGCAGCAAAGTGCAAAGAAGGAAGAAAAAAATCCATCACAAATCAAGTTCACTCCTTTGATTAGCATGACTCTTCAGTGCTTCAGTGCCTCAAACAGAAAAGTGGCCTCTGGTATCTCAAGTTGGGTTTCTGACGCAAAACAAAATATTAAAAAAATTATCAAAATGAAGTCTGAACAGTAGCTACCCATTCTCCTTGCTAAAAGTTATGGTCTCATTTTAAAAGCAATTAACTCAAGTATGATCCCATCAGAGAGAAAAATGTAAATCTTTATTTCCTTTATGGTTTCACCTAATTAAGAAGGTGTCTCATGAATGTACTGAAGCCTGGATTTGTACGGATGCTCCCTAGACGCTTCCCTCCAGTTTCCAACACAACCTCAGCTGTTTCATCAGCTCACCAATGCTTCCCCGTCCTTCTCACACCCCCCACTCTCCACACAGGCAGCAGCAATAGATGAGATGCCCACTACACAGGGAATGCTCCCCACACACGGGATGCTGCTGCCTTCCCACCCGTGGGAGCAGTCAGTTTGTGTCTGCTCCAGGCAGACACCAGCTCCCATTCCACACACAGAAATGTAATTGCCTTGGACACACCTACCACCGTGAAATTTGGTTCAGACCATGCAGCAGAACAGAGGCACGCACGGTCCAGGCTAAAAATAAAATTTAATAATACATTACACACGAGCTCATAATCAATTGGCATACATAATTTGGCAACACATTCTATATTATTTGATACAAAATTGATTGTCTGCAACTGGCATGGTACAAGACCTACAATTAAAATTAATCACTCCTACTACAACAGAAAAAAATTCCTCCATAAATATTCCTCTTACAGTGCACCACTACTTTGTTTTCTTTTCTTTAAGGACCAGATCTATACGTTGCACTACTATATCAGAATCTCCTTTATCTCAGAAGAGGAAGTTTTGTGTCTTTCATGGTGGCAACATAAAATCTGCAGACATCACCTTGAATGCATCCTAAGGGATGCTCAGAAACCCAACAAAAAATTAAAAGCACCTCAACACATCTTAATGCTTTAAAAGAGCACAGTGTGGGGAGAGGGGGGAAATCACCCGATGTTTTGCATTAAAATATCCAGTAGAAAACTGCAACACAGGACTATGGCAATGAACCCTGAATGAGCATCCAGGCCAACGTCCAGAGCCCCACAGAGCCACAAGGGCACAGATGGTTTGAAGTAACATCCACCTCTGGATCTGCTGGTGCAGGTGAAGCTCAACAGAGAAAAACCAAACCGGGCTACTGCTGGGGTACTGAGGCAGGCAGCAGCAAGAGCCCCGTCCTTGGACACCTGCAGTTATGGGGCGGATGGTGGAGCTCCCCAAGCTGTCACCTGGATGCCCTGGAGCCTCCTCGCTAAAGGGACTGCAGTGATCCTGCTGCCACCCCAGGGCAGGAGCTCCGTGTGTGAGTCAAACCCAGGTTTTGTCCCCGCCAGCCCCGACTGACACTCCCGGAGCGCCCGAGCACAATCTGCTCTTCAGCTGCTCTCCTGCGCGGCCGCGCCAAATCGCTTTCCCTTTCTCCCCACAGCAGTTAAGCAGTACACAGAAAATTGAATCGTAAGGGTAGACAAACAATGCATCACACACCGCAGCGCCAGGAAATCTTCCTGTCTTTTGAAAGAAACTTACTGCTGAAGCCTTAATTTGAGGGAATTGAAAGCCTCATAACAATTTATGTTGGATTAAGGTTCCTGCCCAGTTAAATGCCAGTACTGACAGTCCTAGATGAGTTCCCATCTTACGAACAACCATCAGCCACATGCTTACAGGCAACATGCCAGAGCACACTGCACTTTATCTGCCTTCCCTCACTGCAGATTATGTTCCTCAGGGGATGCAAAATCTCACAATCCAACTACATCAGCTGAGAACTACGCTAAATCTTCCAAGCACCTCCACTCCTCTCAAAGTCTACGAGCACACCAGTTTCTTCACCTTGTGGGTGATATGCATGGGAAAAATTAGCATCTCTCTGGGGTCATTCTTCAGATGGCCAGCTAAGCCACTGGCCATCTTCCCACCAGCCAGTCCAACCAATGGCTGGAAGGCCACTGGGTCACATCAGCTGGAGCAGGCATCCTTCAGTCTCATCCATCCTCTCAAGTTCATAGAAATGTTCTTCCAACTTTTGAGAGTCCATAACCTAGGCGTGAGATGCCATTGTCTGTGAAGGAAGAGTCCCCCCGCTCCCCGAGCAATGAGCCATCCCTTGCAGCAGGATCTGCCCATCACCACTCCATGAGCAGCCTCAGGCAGGGAACGAGGTGTCAGGCTGACACTAGTAAAGGTTTCGTGCTTGATGGTCACATTTGAAATGCGTCACAAAGGAAAAATATCAAAGTGTACCTGAAATTTTAGTCCGTCTTTAGCTGCAGATTCCTTTCACAGCATCTTGGAGCTACCAGCTGCGAAGATGAATTCAGCAGCACATCTGCCCTGCAGAGTTCCATTACCAAACCAATCCCTTCCCACCACCGTCCCGTCATGCACCAAGTCTGAGCTGGAGACCAGGACATGGGGTAGTGTCGGGGCTGGGCACCTGATGCTTCTTTCCTGGGGATGGAGCTGCTCAGAACAGTTCTGGCTTTTATCTCCACTGACTCTCTCCAATCAAAGCAAGGCTCTTCATCCTCACCTGAGCCTGCTGCCGAGACAACTGTGCTGATTAGGAATACCTCCCATCCCCCGTTCGCAGAGCTGGATTACACAAATGCAAATGTTACACAAGAACAGCCTCTTCTCACGCACTCTCACAAATGTAGGTATCTCTCCTTTTCCTTCTAGCCTTCTTAATTTCCATTTTATTTTTAATTTGCATACTCCTTCCAGCCTGGTTTTAGCCCATTTACCACACTACAAATGATTTATAAAGCTTAATAGCAATCATGTATCATTGTCGACATACATATGTTTGACTAGACTCACAGCATAGAGCTTGTTTTAGCTACTCAAAAACTATTTGCTATATAACAACATAGATGATTCACTTGATATCAATGTTTCTGATAATGTATTTTCTGCACTGAGAGCAAGGAACCACAACACAAATCTGAAGAAAGAGCCAGCCACTTTCGGTGATAATTCACTGCTTCTCCTTCTTGCAGAAACCCTGATGCATTTCATGACCAGTCTCTGTGACACCTCTCAGTTGTTCTGTCTGAGAAAGCCCTGATGGGCAGAACCTGTCCTCAAGAGTTCTCATCGTATTCTCCTTTCTGTAACTAAGCAATATAGACCATTTAAATGGGCACAGCCAAACTATGACACAAGTTTGCCAACAACAATCAGTTAGCCCTTGAGGAGACTCAGGCTGCTCCTGGGATAAAATTTTACTCCTGAAAATCAGCATTGCTGGGGAGCATATTCATTTGTCTGAGTTGTGCTATATCCTGAAGCCTTAACGTTTCTCATTTCAAGTTATCAGGGCTGTGAAGAGCCCATGAAACATCAAGAGCCATCACCTGCACTCCTGCAATTCACGTGTGTTATCACCTATCACTCCTCACCAGGGAGCAACCATCTCCTGTGACCTTGAAGTTACCTCTTCTTCCTGAGAGACACAGAGCATAATTTTCATAAAGTGGTGGCAACTTCTGGAACCCCAAATCATATTGATTTTTTCATGTCTGTCTTCATACATCTGTAATCCCCAATGATTCCAACATCAGTATCAGACAGCACAAGCTTTCATCTTTCAGTTTGCTGTCGAGTGAAACGCCAGCAGCTGACAGCCCCTGCTTCATGGGCATCTATCTGCAGTGTAACACTGCTAAATAGAATCTGATTCTGAAGCTCAGTCGGCATTTTTTTATTTCTACATCTTTTTCATTGTTTTATTGGTTTAAAAATAATGGTGACTACCAACAACGTGTCCAAACTCACACTTCTCTGCATAGTCCTTAAGTCCATCTCTAAAACCATGTTGTACTGCTGGATGTCCCTGTGTTGGCTGCACCTGGCGATCAGAAGCATTTTTGTCCCTACAACCCCCTGGTTAGCTACAGTATAACCCAAGCTGTCTGCGGGAAACAAGAGCAAGACTACAAAACGTGTACAAAACTTTGCCAGCCTTTTCCTTTGCTTAAGGGTACCAGTAGCTCCAGTATCATTACCAGGGCTCTTGGCAGTACTGGACCTGTATTTCTCACATCTGCAAAAGCACCGACAACCTCTGCAGCCACTGAGCATCTGAGGCAGCATAAAAGGTTTAAGGCTTTTCCTTTTGTTGTTCTGGGCCCTTTAATGACAATCCCAACACATACTATACATACATGGATAACAAGAACTTGGTACCTCTATGCTCTCCTAAGTTTTGGCAGAGTCTCTTTCTAAAGTACAGGTCCACCAGCCACCATTCCTTTCCCTGTTATGGCTCATATTTACTTTCTCCAAACTTCCTAATCTAACAAAAAAACCCCAAAAACCCAAAATAAACCCCAAACCTGTATTTAATACAGACTGAAGAACCAGCTGCTTGCACAGTCATGGACAGGAGCAGTTTGCATACCAGAGCTTGGGAAGCACTTTTCAAGGAGACTCCGTCTGCAGTAACTAACTCATTTAGAGCTCTAAAGCAGCTTTTTTCTTCACAGGAATGTAGGGAAATGTTTGTTACACAGTCTGAAATGGAGCCTGATGGGCTTACTGCCAGTTTTTGCACAACATGTGCCTAACACACCACTGGTGGCCATGGTGCAGTTTCAGGTGTGTATCACCCCCTGATTTATGAGATAGGACTTGGCTCTAACATCCAATTCCTCAGCCCAATCACACACAGCACCTCTGTTCCAGGATGGAGAGGAGGAGGGCCAGGAGGAAGGACATACCTTCCTCACCTCTTACTCGGCCCACAGCTCAAAACCTTCTCCTCAGCAAAACCAATTTTTTTCAAACAGGTTTGACAGCAGCAGCCTGCAGGCAGGGAATCCATAATCCACCATGCTCAGATCTGTGTTTCAGTGCCCAGCCAACACACAAACCCACCCATCATCTGGGCTTCCCAGAGCTGCCACTAGTGCTGGGACACTGCTCCAAGATTTCAAAGCGCTCACGTAAAAATTGATTCAGCAGAAGCACAGATATCTGTGTTTGTGCTGTCTATAGAAGACGAGCTGAATGATTTCTGATGACCATCTGTTAGGAATGGCTATTTAACATTCCCATTTCGACTGTAATTTCCATCCATTATTTACCAGACCCTGAGATGTATTTGCCAATGTCTAGAAACATTATTTAAACTACAACACAGCATCACAACCACCACATTACAATGTGGCATTTTGTAACATGCAGATTTGATAGGAGAAGACAAATTCAAGCTTAAAAGCTATTTTGTGCTGAGGTACAGCATTAAACATCTGACTCAGGCAGTAGAGACTGACAAGTATGTGGGTGAACAACCATTGCCAAAGGGATAAGAAACTGACCAGCATCCAACCAGCACAGAGCAAAATCAAATTCCAAAATACGCACATCTTTCCCTTTTTTTTTTCCTCATTTGTTGGCTCTCATATAATATTCCTCAAAATCCCATTCATAAAGGTTTAAATTCTGCCACACTACTTCTTTTTTGTCTCAGTATATGTATTATAGCTTGCTCGGTATCTTCTGCTCTCTCTCTTCCTAATTTCTTTGTAAAAATATTAGAGCAAATTTTCCAGGAAGAGGAATAACTGTCAGAACTGGAGTGTAATCCGACATAGACCCACCTATTAGGATTAAACTATGTTTGACCCCCATGTGGTGGGCTTGACGTGGTTAAGATTAATGAGACAATTATTTCTAGCCGAGGTACAAGGCCCCCAATTGTTTCACTATTTCAGTACTAACCACCACACTCCTTCTGCAGTGTTTGATACCCACAGAATAATTGTGAGCAATTTTTCAGGAAGACATCACGAGTATTAGGCTTATTCAAAAAAAAAAAATACAAAAAATCACTGAGATGAAAAGGAAATGGGATAAGTTAGAGCCACTGGCCTTAAAGCTTTTCATTTGACAAAGTTATGTTCCCACAAGATATTGTGCAGTACAGCACCATCAATTGCTGCTGTTCAGCTGCCCTCCCCCAGGGATCTGGGCTTACAGCTCCAAACACCGGCACGTTAAAGCACAGACAGTCCCCACGGACTCTCACAGGGAAGAGAAAACCCACACACGTAGTCAGGCTTCTACACAATGAGCTCTTCCAAGGTGTGCAGGTACCTATTCCAACAGATTTCTCACAGCACAGTTTGGTATTTGTTAATACTGAATACAGACATGGCTATTTTAGAGCAGCTGCAGCCTCACAGAAGTGCAGTGAGGGACCAGGTGATGCTCTGCTCCACCACTCTCGAGCAAAGCCTAACAACTGGTTAAGGAGCTGTGTACACACTGTGACACCTATGCTCAGCAGAACAGGGAATGCAAGACTCCTGACAGAGCCCAGCTAGAAGAATTCAACCATTTGCTTAAGGTCAAACCACAGTTTTTTAAAGCATTTCAAAGCAGGGACAGTTGCAAGTTCCTCAGAGTAGTGTGTGTCTGGGAAACTTCATGTGAAAACTCTATCTATGCAATAGAGGGTTTATACAATGTAAAAACCTTGTACCACCGTGTTCCTTAGGAGCTGTTCAAGGGACAGGACTTCTGGTCTACAAAGACACCTGAAAGAAAGTGGAGATATACATCTTTGGAATCTCCACATCCTAAAAACCCAGAGTGTAACCTCGCTTTAAGAGCTGGTCCAAATTTATATTGAAAAAAACTTTTAAGTTCTCAATATATAAGCTTATATAAGATGGACTTTAAAGCAGCAGCTTTTAGGATACGCACTTCAGTTCACCAGAGGTAATCAGTAGCCATTTTTAACAAAGTTCATTATAAACCCTTTTAAATGTGAACTACACTTGAACTTCCGTATCTTATACGGCAATGATCCGCTTCAGTTATTCTCTTAATCCAAATAAAGAAATTAATATGGATCAGCCATAAAGACCTCCAAACCAGGTAATCAGAGCAAATGCTTTAAACTGAGGTAGAGCTGCAGAAGTCAAACTTTAGGCTTTGGTCTGATTCGAGGAAGTTAGTTTTGCCGCTTTGTCCAATTTTAGCTGAAAATGTAAGATGCAGAAGCATGACTTGCTCTAGTTCTGGTCCCCAGCCCTGGAGCTGGTTATCTGAGCTTCACTGATGGACATCACCAGCCCAGGAGCAGGACTCCCACATCATGGGAGCAAGTGCCTCCAGAGGAATGGGTTGCTCCACCTGCCCAGCCATGCCTGCACTCACCTTCTGCTCAGTTCACCAACGAAAGCACTCCTGGGAGATGCTGCACACCTGGCATGAGACTCACAGCAGAGGCAAAGGACCAGCTCCCCAGGATGAGCCAGACACACAGGTACTCAACAGGTACAGAATCACCAGCTGCTGCGCAGGGGCTCCCCTGGCCCTCTTTTATTTTTATGGCAAGCGAAAAGCAGCTTAGTGCCCTACAAACCTCTGCCACGTTCACCAGAGCACAAGGGTGATAAAAATGACAGAGCTGCTCTTGGGGAAAAAGATTCAGAGAAGCCATACACTGCTAAGGAGTTCTGGGCATTACTGTGTGGGAGGGGGAGTACAGCTCAAATTCAACAAACCACACCATCCCTCACAGTCCTCTCCCCTGATACTGGGAGGAGAGGCCTCAGTTCCCTACAAACCAGCAATCAGAGCAAATCTCACCTGGCCCAACCACAAGAACTGCTGCATTCTGGAAAGGTTCTGCTGTCATCTTCAACAAGAGCAGGATCAATCCTATCAGATGTAAACTCCCTGGCAGAGTGGTAACCACAAGGTGACATTCCCTAACTGAAGTTGCACTTTCCAGTAATCATACCGTGAAAGTGAATAAAAATACTTTTAAAAGTTAACAACTTTTTACTTTTACATCAGCAGTCTTCAAAAACGCTATGGTTATTTTTTAACATTGAAAGCCAATCAGACAGATATTACAAAAAGGAAATACTTGGAGTTTAGTTATCAAATTTCCTTAAGGGAAAGAGTTAGAGATTTTAATATGAATGTATCTCTTACTTTTAGCATTGAATTCAAGATTCAATCAAACAGAAAATAAAATGCAAGCTTCCTATTACTTCCACAGAGCCTTTAGTTAAAAGAAACAATCTTTAACATTTAACAGAATATAAAACTAGCCAAGCTGGAAACACACACATCTTGCCAGTGCTCTAGCAAGTGGTAGTTTCCCTCATTAAGCACAGTAATGACACATTTGTGAGGTCTCTGTGCCCACCACTAAGTATGTAGCACATTAATGAGACTCTGCTGAGGGTTCAGCCTGTGGCTGCAGCACAGCCTCTGTGTGTGAGAAGTGGCTCATGCTGAGCTTGGCACCTTACCCCTCACTGCAGAAACATCCATCAGGGAAACGGAAGGGGAGATGTATAAAAACTTCCCACAGCCACCTTTAGCTATCAGGAACAAGGTAGAAGACACTACATTAGAGTCAATAATCAATTCTGCAGAATTGATATTTAATCAGTCAGGAAGTGATTGCATTTGGTGCAACTGGGAGACCGAAGCCTGTCTGTAAATGATTTTGTCAACGACAAGGAAGAGTCTTCTTAAATCTTATCCCCTTGCTTAGACTAACCAAAAAAATGCATCTATATGTTCTTTTGGATCGAAGGCAGAGGAGAAAGGGGAAACAACCAGCACAACACGAAACACAGCGAGTAGAGGTGGGATGGCATGGATTGTGCAGGGGCAGCAGCACAGCTTCACGGCCCACAGTCCCGAGCTCTTGGCACTCACCCCCAGAGCAACCAACAACTGCAATTAGAATTTCCATATCAATGAAAACTTAAATGTATTTGCATCTATTCATACCTGTTATCTGCAAAATCTACTGCACGTGTTTAACTTACTGCCCTGTTTATAACACAGCTTAATTAGGCCCCAAGGGCGACTTTTAATCTAATTTACACCAAATAAATCCTAAATCACCAGCACTCACTCAGATATACTCCAGAGTAAACAAGGTAAGAAGTTATACAAAATGCCTAAGACAAACATTTTTGTTTCCTGGGGTTGTAGTTGCCAAAATCTTCTATAAACTCCTCTCAAGCAAAGTTTTAAATCATTTTTTCCTCTACAGACTCGATTCACCACTTTGCAGTGCAGTCTATAACCTGCTGGTTTAACCTACAGAAACTGCAGGTACAGGGCACTGCTGCTCTACAGTCACAGAACTACTGACAAGAGGTAAAAATTAATCCATGCTGAGTGCCATACTGCTGCTGACGGACTGCTAATGGTTTAGTTGGCTTAGGTTAAAGTTTGTGTAGCTGTTTCTGTGACTGAGTGCAGGTGAACCAGCGCTGTCCCCCAGGACACCTCCAACACAGCCACTGCTCAGGTGCACAGGGCAGGGGCTTCCTCCTGGTGAGGGTTCATTCAAGAAATCAGTTCTTGCCTGATATGAGCTCACTTTAGGAATGATTCCCAGCTGCAAGTGGGATCAGAGCCCTGCCTTCGCTCTGTTTGCATTTTGCTTGGGGCAGATAAACGCAGGGGACACACAGGGATCCACAAGCTCCCTTCATCCCTGCTGCGCTTCCCCGTGACACTCTGGCAAAGCTACAGCCTCCTCCAGTCCTGCTGCCAGCAGCGCTGCCTATCGCTTGGAAAGGCAGGAGAAGGTGTCTGACTTACTCTTTTCCTGTGCCCCAGAGAAATGCATTATCTGCCCAATAAACCTGGTTATCTATTGAACAGACAAGCCAGAGTCCTGCAAGCCTCCTCAAAATCAGGTTGGGTACGTCCCGGCAATTGTATTACACAACGCTGCCCGATTCATCTTTTTATTCAAAACCACTCTTTACAGAAGACAAATGAAAAGCTGAAACAACAGAATCTCTCATTGCTCCCAGCATTCTTCATTGCTAGCAAAACTGTTCCGGTAACAGTGGAAGACAAATGAGATTATTTCAAGGCTGCAGGCATAAATTATGAATATAAATGCTATGGAATAAGTTCCTTCATGCTGCCCATTCTCACACGCGGTCAGGGAAGCAAAATGTGTGCAGGGAGATGAACAGGATAAAGCCAAACAGCATTTTAAGTCTCACCCTCAGCAACTAACACTTGGTGCATACATATATATGTGTGTGTATTTCTATATTGTTGTATTTTTTTATTTATTTTTAAGATTGTGCCCGGCAAAACCCCTGCTTTCAAATTTTTCCTCATTTCTCAACACCTGGGCAATTAAAATTAAAGCACAGGTTCACTTTACAGCACTATAGCCCTGGAGTCCCTCATTTTTTAAAAAGTTTGCTCTGTAAAGCCTGTAACGTACAGTGCTCTGAGGTTTCTTCCCATTATCATTTTTCAAAGCTTGGCTCTGGGTTCGGTTTGGAGGGGTTTATTTCTCTTTAATTTCTATGCTTAAGTGCTGAGAGGTACAATAAGAATAGGTGCACGCTGTTAATATTGCGACTTCTCTGCGGATTTATTTGAAAAACAGTAGAAAGGCTAAAATGAGTAAAGACTGTAGTTTTCCTCTTCATTAAACTTCTCCTCATCCATGCATAAACACCTAATTCTCCACTGAGCTTCCCAGAGTATTAAAGTCATTTGAGAAAAAACGCAGACAGCATCTTACTTACATTTTGTTTCACAAAAACAGTTACAGCTCTGCAGCAGGACGGCAGCAGCAACAGGCGCTGCCACCACCCTGCTTGGAAAGGAAGGTTATCCAGCTGACAATCAGGCTGGAAGTGCTGCAGAAGAGAAGACAAGACAACGGATAACAAGACGACCTTCTCCCGAGAAATCCCATCGCAGACTCATAGGAGGGTTTGGGTTGGCAGGGACCTTAAAGCTCATCTTGTTCCAACCCCCTGCCATGGGCAGGGACACCTTCCGCTAGACCAAGCCGCTCCAATGCTCATCCAACCTGGCCTGGAATATTTCCAGGGATGGGGCATCCACAGCTTCTCTGGACAATGTCTTCCAGTGACTCTTGTTCCATCACTCCAGGCCCTTGTCCCAAGTCCCTCTCCACCTCTCCTGGAGCCCCTTTAAGCACTGGAAGGTGCTTCTAAGGTGTCCCTTTTCTTCTCCAGGCTGAATAGTCCCAGCTCTTCCAGCCTGTCTCCATAGCAGAGGTGCCCAAGGATTCAGAGCAGCTTCATGGTCTCCTCTGGACTTGCTCCTTGTCCTTGGACTCGCTCCATAACCCTTCCACTCCCTCCAGGAAAAAGCAGCAGGGCAAGGAAGTTAATGAACCCTTGTTAGGACAGCACACCCAGCCCTTTTGTAGGGCAGCTTCTGAATACTGAGCACACAGGGGAAGCTGGAGGAGGCACAAAACACTGCAGTGAGCACAAGGACACCGAGCCAAGGCACCGGGACAGAAATGTACACACAGCACTGAGGCTCTCCAGAGTTCACTTATGAACCCATCCCAGGGGATGTCCTACTGCAAGAGGGGCTCCAAAACATAAATTGTTTTATGGTTGCCAGTGCTTAAGTATAAGCTTCCCTTATTTTGTTTTTTAACTTCCACAGACCTGATGTCAAGTTTTCCTCTTACAGATGAACAGCAAAATCACCACAATTATAAAGTTGCTTTAAAGTTGTAGCTCCCTTTGGAACACACACGCTACGTCGATTCTGACAACCACGGTAATCGCAACTTTCCGCACTTAAAATGTATGCCTGGATTTAACACTGTATCTAGAAAAATAAAGCAATATCTTAGAATTAGGTTTAATCCATCAGCCCCTTTAGTTCAAGGCTGGCTGAACAAAATAATGAACATGTGGTTATGGAAAAAACAATGCACTGAATGATTATGGATTAGAACCTGAAAAAAGCAGTACTTTCAATAAAATATAATCTTTTTTTCAATTAAATATTACTTCTTAAAATCTATCAGTTGCATTGATCTATCAGCTGCTGTGATCTCACAGCATATTTTCCTACTTAAATATTAAAAATCACATTAAAAAGTTGAGGCATTAGTTATGGATGTTGATTGCTTTGTTCTAAAGTCAGCAACAGTTGCTCTGTTAAGCTTCTTCAGCCTCAGGAAACATTTACCCATTTGACTTTCACCATGCCATTTGCACAGAAAATTACAACTGCCATAGAAACAAATCTAGAAAAATAAATTCTAAGAAATATTATATTTGAGAATTTTATACTTTACGCGACAGCTGGAGCACAACAATGTTTTGAATGGAAGCAACAGTCAGTGCCTTTATCCAGATATTCTGCTCATGGATTCCAGCCTTTACTCAGATAAAAGGATTCCTGTGATTACGTTAAGCATGGACTATCATTAAGATAAACCAATAAAAGCCAATTAATGCCACAACATACCACATGTGGTTTCTATACAACATTTCTTTGATGGCTACACACCAAGGTAAGCTGTTAGTTCAAGCAATTAGCAGTTTTCATGCTTTGTTAAGGTAATGGCACTAATCCAGAGACAGAAAGGTAATTCATGAAGGAAGATCCCACCATGGCCATTAGCAATCCAGCCAACAAACTGCTGCTCTCCTAAAAAACCCACCACAGCAGTGCACAATCCAGAGATGCTTTTTCAAGTAAAATTTAAGTATCAGCCATCATATTTAAGATAATGAGGCCATGTCTACCATCCCACACCTCCTCGAGCTTCCAGTAACCACATGAACTACTCAGCCTTTGCTGTTATAGTTCATGGTATTACCCCAGCTAAAATAGCTTGCTAAAATCACACCTCTGTAACTCTGAGTGGGCCATTTATCTAAATTTAATAATTTCAGTGCAGGTTCTGTCACTAAAGTTTTGCTGTTGTTTTAGACCAAAAGTTAAAAGCAGTGAAAATCCAACAGTCTCCAGCCTGCACTGGGATCTGTATTTAAATCATGGGAGATCAACTTAGAATCACAAAGTGGTTTGGGTTCGAAGGGACCTCGAAGACCATCTCATTCCAAATCCCCTGCCATCAGCTGGGATACCTCCAAATAGACCAAGCTGCTCCAAGCCCCATCCAGCTTGGCCTTGAACACTTCCAGGATATCCACGGCTTCTCTAGGAAACCTGTGCCAGGGCCTTACCACCCTCACAGAGAAGAATTTCTTCCCAATATCCCATCTAACCCTGCCCTCTGTCAGTGTGAAGCCATGCCCCCTTGTCCTATCACGGCATGCCCTTGTCCAAAGCCCCTCTCCAGCTCTCTTGGAGCCCCTTCAGGTACCACAAGGAGCTCCAAAGTCTTCCCAGAGCCTGAGGATGAGCCATTAACCTTCTTCCCAACAGTTCAGCACTGGCTCAGCACAGCTACCATAAGAGACATTAACAGTCATGGTATCTTTGCTAAAGGTTAATCACATCAATTCCTTTTTTCTAAAGCAGAGATAAAGATCTATTGGACTGTTCATTGCTCCTCTCTCAAAACAGAGGGGAGATTGCTGAGAAAAATCTTCAGTTAATCACCTGGAGAAATGAAAAAGCAGGGAATTTTACATTATTAATGAAAATCCAGGCAATTAGATAAGTAATAGCTTCCTTCCATTGCATAATACAGTTAAAGTTGCTTATAAGGCTTCCTGACAGACCACATTTCAAGCCAAATTAAAGCAGCTTTCCCAGTTATAACTCTTGTCTTACACACTCAGGAGCTGCAGGGTTCATCCGTGACTGTCATTAAAACTGAACTGGAGTGGTTTATTTCATCCTGCAACTTTTTAATGTTCTGGTGGATTATGAAGGTTATCCTTCTCACATATATTTTACATCAAAAACATGAGAGAGATGCACCTCACCGCAGCTCCTTATTCAAAATACTCAACCAACTCCCCAAATATTAATCCAAGTCCTAGATCTGAATGAAGCCAAGAAAGGTTGATCTGAATGCAGGCATTCCTCATCCTAAGAAAATCTAAATCTCCACCCCCATCCTGCCAGCTACAGACTCTCTGGTGAGTTACCAGAAATTCCGCTGGGAACATGAAAAAATTATTGAAGAACTTCAGTCAAGCCCAGAATATTTCACTAAGCTGTCTCAGTTGCAATTAGAGTTTTCAGATAAAAAAGTAGTTTGCATAAGGATGTTGGAAAAAGTTTTAGACATTCAAAAGATGGAATGTGTCCCTATGGGTGTACATATGCAATTCAGAAACTGGGAGAAAGGATTCATCTGTTGTAAAGTCAGAGGAAGAACTGAAACTGACTCTGCAGTACAAACAATCTTCACAAAGTAAAAGATCTCTCAACACAGTATTATGAAAATAAATATGAATCTTGGGTAGCCTTTCCCACTCAGAGGACTTCAGTTTCCCATATGAGGAATGGGCACAGGTTTCAGTTTGCTGTGTTAAACAATTCCTCTTATATCTAGCACACAACAGTCTTCGCTGAATATTCCTGGGTCTGTGCTATGCAGCCTTGTTCACTTGTCACAAAACTTAGGATAATTTAAAATATAAAAACAATTATCATACACACACACACTGATAATATTCAGAGGAAATACATGATGCCTGGTGAAAAAAAAAACTAAAAAAGAGTTTGCAAATCCTGTACATGAAGTGCCCTCACAGTCACTGGCCTTTAACAAACAGCATTTTACGTAGTTCTCACTGATACTCTGCTCAGAAATGACCAACAAACAGAATAATGAAACTACTAAATGTCATGACATGACATACTGGCAGAATTTATAGCGTGCTAGCACACTTGCACAGCATTATGTTCATTTTTAGTAAGTCTTGCTACTTTTTACAATAACTCACACTTATTAAAAGATGTAGCTTTACGACATCCCAATGAAATCAGGAATTCTTTTTAGTTCTCATTAACTCAACCACAACGTATATTACAATAGTAATAAACAACAGCTCCACTTTTGAAAAAAAACCAGCTAATATATTCAAGGAACACAACAAAGGAAGAACTGCCGGCATCACTGAGGTCAGCCCCACAGCCACAGAAAGGTGCGGTGGAAGTTCAACCTACACTTAAACATCTCTGCATGTCTCCCGAAGCACTACCAGCAACTTCAAACACCCAGTAGCAAACCAAGCCCAGAGTAAAACACAGTAGTCAGGACAGTAGAATGAAACAGAAATACACAACATATCATGGGCATGACCATCCTTTAGGTCAAATGACGCTGCTGGGGTTGCCCGGGACCGCACAGTGTCCGGCCGCAGGTGTCCTTGGCTTAGCCGCCCCTCTGCAGCAAGTGGGAATGCTGGCTCCTACTCGAGGAGCAAACCCCAAGCAGGGAGGCAAAGTGAAGCACCAGCAGAGGTAAAGGACGAGGGAGGGGTCTTCTGTGTGGTTTCCAACCCTTTACTGCAGGTGAAGGGTCCAGGGTCAAATGACAGGGAATAAGGGCTTACATGGGTTTATATATGGGTGTGGAGCAAGGTGGAATAACCAATGGGGTTCGGCTAGCAGGGAGGGAACAAAGAGCAAACAACCAATAGAAACAATCCAGGGGAGGGTTTTACATAGACCATCCAGCGGGGCATCGAGTAAAAGCCAACTTTCTAGAACTCGTACATAAGTAATGAAGGAGAATACATAAACATGAATTTATACATAAAACTAGGAGGAGAACTCTTAAGGCAATGACATAACAGTATGCAAACTGGGTTCCCTTGGAAGCCTGGGAACTCGCTGTAAATCAGGGGTGAGAGTTAAACCTCGGTGTCTCGGGCGTCTGCCCCCCACTCCTCTGAACGGTCAGCCCCTGTGGCCACCGCCACGTGCACCGCAACAGTCAAACACCCAGATGATCCAGGAACACACATGACCCCATGTGCTACAGAAGACAGCCAAAAATCTCATCTTTCTTTGCTCAAGTTGAGCATGCTTTCCATTCCTTAAGCTTCATAATCCAATTAACCCAAGCCCAGAGACACCAGCACACATCTGCTGTGACCTAACTTTAACGCACTGTAGACAACATAACGAAACCCCACAAAAATCCATATACTCAAAGTTATATGCCAAAGAGGGAAACTCCCTTGGGTACAGCAGAGAGAAAGAGAGAGAGAGATTTCAGATACAAAATTTCTCAGACCGAGATGCCATTCCAGGACTTCTCTCATTATTGTTTAAAGCCTCAGTTTCCAGGCTAAAATAATTTTTGACAAATGTATGCCCAGGTCAGCTGTTGTCACATCATTCACCTTGAGATGTGGAGCTGATCTTTCCTTCACCTTATCAGTTATTTATGGAGGGGTAGGAGACAGGATGGAAGAGGGAGGATCAGCAAACAGGGCAGAACGACCACATCACCTCTCACCATGTCTGGAATGACATATACACAACACAGTCCCAACACACACATTCCTCAAACCATCTTAGGAACAACTGCTAAGGTTCAAAATAAAGTTTTTGTCCCTGCCCACAACAGGGGGGTTGGAGCCAGGTCGTTTATAAGGTCCCTTCCAACCCAAACCATTCTGTGATTCTGTGATTACAGGGACACAGAATTTAAGCTTGCAAATACAACCCCAAACCCTGGGGCACTGGACCAATCGATAACGCGACACAGCCTCACACCACACATACATTTTGATTTTCCTGAGGCTTTATGGATCTGTGACAATTTCACAGGTGTACTCCAACATTTCCACATCTAAAGCTCTGCCTTGGCATTCTTCATAGTGCCGTTACCTGTTCTGAACTAAACCCATGGAGCGTTCAAAACAGACCTGAGTGTTTTGTCTGATACGTCCCTTTTACTTTTACACTTTCTCCTCAACATGCAAGGGCTACTTCATACACTGTGAAAGAGCATCTTCACTTCTTCTGGTAACTATCTGCATTAAAGTTGTCTGTAAAACTGACAAAGATTCTATCACCCTGAACCATTTCAATTTGCATGGGTTTAATACTAATTTTCATGCAGACTTATCCACAGACGGAGAATTTCCTGCTTTCCTCCACGTGTCCTACAGAATTTCCAAACTTCCAGGACTCCTTCTTCAGAAAACAGAAGTCAGAAACAGGTCCTCGGTGCACTTATACACAAAATGGCTCCGAAGAGCCTGGTGTAGCCATGTGATTATCAAGGACCCTTTCTCTGGACCAGCAGCAGTAGGAAACACACTAAAAGTATTTTTAGTTAGGTCTCTTCCTTCCTTTCAATTCATTTAGCAACAGGTCACTTGACCGCCCAAAAACGGTCTTTAAGTGCAGATACAGGGTTTTATCATTTCTCCACCACTCCACTGCAGTACAGCTGGCCAATTAAATATTTAATACAAAAGTCCTCAATATTTAATTAGGGACAAATAGCATTCTTTTGCACTTTCCTTGAATTTGAAAACAACCTTTCCTATTCTACCTACACATGAGCATTTAATACGACAAAGATGTATTTAAAGTTATTAGAAGTCTGTTGATAACAATATTACAATGAATTAACATCTTGTCAGACTGCTGCACATTAGTCTTACTACTTTATCCAAAAATGGATTAAAATAATAATTTTGCTGGTCTCAATCAAGTAACAAGGAAAATACACCTGGCTATTCAGGAAAAGATGGAAGAATTTTGAAACAAAATGTTAAAGATACCATTTATTCTCTCATAGCACATTTATAGTGAAAGGTATCATATAAAAGCGTTTAAGTGCTTATTTAATAACCAAAACATCACATAAACTTTTCTGTACGCCATGGCTAGTGTTATTTAGAGATTCCTACTTATTTTGATGACAGTACCCAGTGCTGTAACAACAATTCACATAAAAAATGGTAGCTTCCATCATGCAAAGCTTTAACAACACAGACTGGACCTGTTAGTGTCAGAATTCTTTGCTACTGGGCAAAAAACCTCCAATAATGTTGATTATGCAACTAACACAATCAGACAGCAATCCATGATATTTCCACCCAGAACCACAGGATGAAGGAGTCATTTCAGGGCTGCTTCACCACCCTGAAATGTATTTCCAAGGACAAATACCTGAACCTTCACTATCTTTTATAAAATCAAATTCAAAAGAGTTTCTGGAGGCAACTTTTTTTATTCTGAAATGACAATCCTACACACTGGAAAATGCAAGTAATTAGTAAATTATCTAGTACTATGCAAATCAGTTATCTATTTTTCCCACACATATTTTAATTTACGTAGGTCTGAATGAAAAAAGATGATACAGGCACGCTGCAACTCTAAGAAACCTTGGGGGCTTTGGTATAAAGGCAAAAAAACTCCCAAACTACTCAGTTCTTGCTGTTTCTCTGTGACATGTCCAGTTTTGGTACTTCACCCCCCAGGCTGCCAGGATAGTCTGCAATTGGAATGACAGCCAGGACACACCTGCAACCTGAACTACCAGGAACCGCCAAGAACTTTGAAGACATCTTTTCAGCTCAAGAATCAATTACCTTCTCTGAATTCAACCTTCACAACATCAAAGACAATGTTAATTTTAACACAAAATACATGTCAAATAACATCAGTGCATTCATCATCATCATCATGGAGCAGTGTATTATCCTCGCTCAATGTCACCTTGTTTTGAGGGAAGGGTCCCTGTCGGGGGTTACCAGGATGGAGCTGTGACAGAGTAACGAGGGAATTGATTAAGAAACACTTGAAGGTAGCACTAGGTCCTTGCCAGCAGCTCCTTGAGGTGGCTTCTCCTCAGAACAAACCCTTAGGCAGGCAAAAAAACGCAAGTTTGGCAGCAGCACTTTGTAGGCAGAAGAAACCAGGGCAGGAGCAGTTTCTCTCCAAAGCCTCAGGAGAGGGATGTGCCCTCAAATGCATCTCCTGCATTAGTCCAGCACTGCCTCCAGCATAGTGGCCACCTAAGACATCTCTGCTGGTACTGAGCCCCAACTCCCTTCAGCTCAATAGCTCCTCTTGGCTCTGTGATTCACGTTTTTCTTTTCATCCTACTACTTACTATATTATTCCAAACAAGAACAATCTTGAAATAATGTCTGTAAAAACAAACAGCTTAAATAAGAGGTGATGGAACATGGGACATGATTTCCCAGGTCCCAAAATCTGGGTTGTTTATTTTCAGGGGATTTTTTGTTGTTGTTTGGGATTTGTTGGGGGGAATTGAGGGGTTTGTTTGCTTGTTTGCAGTTTTGTTTTCATTTGGGTTTTATCACATGTATGAAGCAGAAAGTATACTCATGCCTTAATGCCTTTGAACAGAAATTGCCTTATAAGCCAACATATTGTTTATACTGTAAATTATTAACCTCTTCTTCCCCCTTCTCCCCTTAACAGTGAAATTACAGAAAGAAAAACTTTGATTTTATTAAGTGTAAACATTTACACAGGGATTTCTGACACCTGCCTTACTGGAGTTGAAGACCGATCTTCTACACTGCTGAGTAGCTCTCGTTTTCTTCCATATAATCAAAAACCATTATTTAATCTCCAAAGTCCTATCACACAACCATTTACTTCTTCTATTAAAGAAGGCAAGGCCGAACAAATATTCCCAACACTTGGTGGAGAGGTTTGCAATAATCCTGAGCTCCCCCCGGGATCTATTCTAGGGGTAGCTCACTAAAACACTGCTCTCCCCCACTGACAAATCTCTCACAGAAGATGCTCCAATTCTCAAGTTCAAAGTCATGCGAGGCTTTTAAATTCTGTTTACTACCTCAAAAGATTTCTCTGAACAATTTTATAACCTGCTTCAAGATCTGTGGTGGCATTTAGCCCCTTCTGGACTTTTACAGCAATTTTCCACTTGTTTTTAAACAGCCCAACATTACCTATACCTACAACACAGCGCGTGATGCTTGCTGCCATGTAATTGTACGTGCAATTGCTTCTGCAGAGCTGAAGTTTCTTTCCTGTAAATACTTTATACATTATTTAATAGTATATATTGATACCAAAGTACCTATATATAGTATCCTTATAAATATATTATTAACTCCCTGCTTTACAAGGGCTGGCTTCAGTTCATTCTCATCTCTACAACTGCTGCCGCCCAAGTATTGCCGTGGTCAAACTCTAAAGTAGCAAGAAGGAACCAGGAAGGAGAAGGTGAGGTGGAAACATGAGCAGACACATTCCTGAGTCAGGCAACCAACTCCTTTATGGATGCCATTAAGCCTCTGTAGAAGAGTAAGTATTCAGACACTTACTTTTTTGCATCCAAAACAATAGTAAAGCAGGGCAAATGATGACGAATTAAACTAAACACAGTAACAATTCATATCTATTAAACAGATTATGCAAATTCAGTTGTATTTAATGTTATCACACCTCATTTGTTTTAGTTACTTCAAATATTCATGTTTTAACAGAATAATTACTCAGAAATTCTGGCATAAATACAGGCATATATTTAAAGAAGCTAAAGATGCACAGAAAGAACCTTTTTGGACTAATGTGCAGCTTGCCACAGTCTCCGCTCACGCTCCTGCAGGAGAGCTGAGGATGCGGCTGTGTGTGCCATGTCAGCTTGGCACAGGGAGCAAAGCTCCTCCAGGGAGCACCGATTCATCAATCCAGTCACTTGTGACACCGGCAGCAATCCCAGCACACAACAGCAGCCATCACTCCTCAGCAAATACAGAGTATTGAGACATAAAAGAGCTAAATAAGTTAGAGATGCTCTGTTGAACACCGAGGGCAGTCTGCCTTGCAGGATCCTCCTCGCTACCCACAGCATCTCTCACTGCTCTGGAATTGTTCCAAGTATATTCCACAGATCAGACAGAATAGTTCACTTTTTTTTTTCCTAACCAGAAGTATTCCCTCATTGTTATTTCAAGAGAACAGAATTTTAGAGTCATCCTGAAAAACAAAAAAATAACATGTACTGTTGGAAAATGTATTTCTTAGATTTCCTTACTTGCCGTCACTGTGATGTTGGCTGTATTTTTGGAAATGGAACTACTACTGAAAAAAAAAAACCCACCTTCCAAGGCTAGTCAAATGAAACACCTTTGTAATGTAAAAAACATTTCCCTCATACCAACAATAGCTTCAGACCAACCTAACTGGGGCAATTTCAAAGTAGGAGAACACCGCAGCAGAAGACCCACAGACTGCAAGAGGGGAAATAGGAGGATGAAAGTCTTTTCCTAGTTTCCTTAGATTTGCTATCAGTTATCCTTGTAGTTTCGACTGCCTCAGGAAAAAGGATTTCATTTGTTATTACTTGTAAAGCATACTAAATTTTGAAACAATTACAGAAGTCTGAAATTTATTGCATTTTAAAAAGTGGATTTTTTTCAAGGGATTTTTCTCTTTTTACTAATAAGCTGAAATGTTTAGCATCTTCACAGCAGCAGTCCTTTCCCATATACTGAGATTATGGTAAGGTTACAGAACACACACATGAGAAAACTTTGCAACCCAGAGAAGAACAAGTATATTCACACAGCTCTTCCCTTCACAGGAATACCAACACGTGAGAGTAATTCCTTACACAGTATGAGGCACAGAAATCAAAACTGCACATCAGAGAAATTGGTCCCTCCCAAGTACTTTTTAATATTATCACATAGAGTTCAGTCCATCATGATACACCTGTTATCCACTACTCAGTATTGCAAAGGATTTCAGGGTTTCCAATATTTGGGCTATGGTGTAGACAGAGCATGGCATGGGATGAAGGCTTCAAAAGAAAATAAAAATTCCATTTAGTCTTATTTTCAATTATTCTGCAAAAGTGTTAAAGGCCTTTGCAAGCATAGCTTTTTCTGTTTTTTAAAGCTCCATTAGCACAAATGTCTCCATCTGAGACACAGACCAGCGTGAATGGTTTTCCTTCTCTAAGTACTTCCAGGTACTGGGGAAGCTACGTAACTCTGAACACGCCAACTCCAGGGCCTTAAAGAACTCAAGTTAACATGGGGAGGGAGGGTGGAAGGGACAAAGACTGAAGCAAAACAAGTATTTCTACATTAAATCGCAAAATTATTTGCCTATGCCCACACTGTAAACCAGTAAAAAAACCAATCTAGGCTCCAGAACCCAGAAGCTCCCAGCTATGTGCTCAACCCTGTTAGGCCACATTAACTCAGTCTTAAACCAGAAATGACTGCCTTTGAGTGCTGCAAAACTAATCAATGACTGATTGACTAGTGAGAAGGTCCTGATTTATAGTGTGCCTGAACTGACCTGAAGTAACTGGCAGCTCTGACTAAAAGAGAGGATCAGTGAAACCAGAGATTAATCTCTGTTTCAATAGAAACAGCCTACCAGGATACCTTTCACAAACAAGCAGATGTTTTAAAAACTCAGGCTGTGATCCTGTGAATTACTTAAGAAAAGTATGATAGGAAAATCTGGAATACCAAAATAGTAATATTAAAAGCTGGAAGCAGACTCTACTCTTGCTTTTTCATTTTTCCTTAAATTCTTTCAAGGCACATTGACAGTCTATTTTCAGACGGTACTTCTATACAGGGGGAATTTATTTAAAGCTAAGGACAGGACCACTAGCTTTTGCATTCCCATTTATATCAACAAGAAACCTCATTCTGACCCCAGTGGGTTTCCCAACATTTTTCCATTTTGCGTTTCCTCTTTTGGATGTGTCCATGAAAAGAAGCAATGAGAGGAAAAAGGGGCACTGAGAATGAGAACAGAGCAGAGAAGCTGTCAGCCCACTGAAAGGTGTCCACTTGTGGTTACATTTCATACACATTTGTCTTACAGAAACCAAACTTTATTACCATAATTTTTCATTAGAATAAGGATATCCATGTGTTACAACTTCTTAGAGGTTATATGGACTGGATCAGTCACACCACACGAGGTACCTGTCATTGTGACATGGTCTCAACCAAGGACCAGTAATTAGCAATGAGTATTTTAAGTATTCGTGTCTGGAATCACAGTTTCTACACAGCAGGGTACAAGATTCAGCAGAGGAGACCCCTTATACAGAGACAGTCAAGTCACCAAAGAGATGTAGCAGAAGGGTTTTATCCTTCATTGAGGCAAGGAGTAATTAAGTTACCAACTAAATATAGAACATGATACACATTTGGATCTGCACAGAACTGTGGAATTGTCAAGGTTGGAAGAGACCTTTAAGATCATCCAGTCCAACTGCCAGCCCAGCACTGCCACTGTCACCACTAAACTTCACCATCCAGCTCCACTTCAACATCTCCACGGATGGCGACTCCACCTCCTCCCCGGGCAACCTCTTCCAATGCCTGACCACCCTAACAGGGAAAAACTTTGTTCTTATGACTAATCTGAATTTCCCCTATCTCAGCCTAAGGCCATGTCCTCGAGCCCTCTCACCTGCATAAATAAAAAAAAAAAGCATCATCTATTTTAGTTGACTAGTCACGCTAACCCCTGGATAAGAAAAATAAACTCAATTATAGTTAAAAGGTTAAATTTGTCTGCATCTTTCATCAGACTGGCCATAAACACCAGCATACTCATGAATATTCTCCAGTTAACACCATGGGAAGCATCAAGAATGCAAGAGGAACACCTGACCCCCATCACATTAAGAGAGGCTCCAACACATCACGCAGACAAACCTTTCCAGTTTAACCTTTGCAATTGAGCAAGGAAGTGAAGACTTTCTCTCATTTCTCCATCCAGGATTTTACTATTTCAGATCTTGTAGATAAATGACTGTTTGCATTTTGCCTTAACTCTTTTGAACTAAGCATGATCTCTAGTTCATGTATTTCTCTTTCAGCATGGCAAATCTATTGAGTGAGGGCAGCCAAGACCTGGCAGTGGGTGCCCTTGCTCGTGACCCAAGTTTTCCAGAGTGTGCAAAGGCTAAACATACTCCCCTGCTGGTCCTGCCAAGGTTAGGGGATTCCTCCCAGTATAAGGATCAGGATGAATAAAAAAAATGTTGGTAACAAGAACAGCTCTCCATAATAGAAAACAAAATACTGGAAAGCATATTTGACTCTTGAGCATCTCCAGGGAATTTATTTACAGCATCTTGTCGAAATGAAACATCAACAGTGGCGTCCTGAAAAGCAAATTTTTTTTTTTCCAATCTCTTTAGATATTTCTTCTACTTCTCTCCCACTGTTTTCCTATTGGAAACCCCACTTCATTAAGTGAATCAAAGCCATCATCCTCCCTTATTTAAGTATCTTCACAAACTGCTTCCTCTCACAGCATCTATCAAGTGTAACGTTAATGATTATGGGGAGATCGAGTTTATCTTTTGGTCTTCACGGAGGTAGTTCATCATTCAAACTTTGTACTATCGGACTGTAGCTAATGTTATCTGAAGTCCACAGTTCTCTAACTTACTTCCTTTTCTCTCTCTCCTCTTTACCTCTGCATGGTTTTCTCTTAGAAAAATGGAAGCTCTTACAGATTAGGCTTCTCTACTTAAAACCAAACACAGTATGTTATCCTCTGGGTACTGCTCAAAGGCATAGCAAATATTTAAAAAAAAAAATAAAAGGAAGCAAGTTTAAAATAATTTTTAATTCGTATTTTTGGGCCCAGATCCTTTTGGAGGGAAAATATTTCACTTCTCCTACAGAGTGGTTGCAGAAAGCTAGAAATCATTGATAGTGCAATTTTCCCCCACAGCAGTACATCAGTGTATCTAAAGTCAAGGTTTCCCAACAACAGCTTTTTGTGAGAATTAAGATATTTTGGGATGTGAACTATGTCCGCTGGTTAGGACTCATCTTCCACAGGGATAAACAAGGGAAGTTATTAGACTCCATATATCTTAAGCTGCCTCATACAAGCTCTTTTTTCTCGGTCACAACTTTCTAGCATTTTTTAACCATGTGTTCCCCCATGCCAAACCTTACGGAAAAATGCAACATAGCCCGTTCATGTATGTCCGGAGATCACAATCTATTCTTTTCCCAAATAGTCAAGGACGCTACGCACCACTCCTTATAACACAGACTTTCTGCTCTTCTCTTCATTCCTCTTTTGCAAACTGCCCTTACCCCAGACTCTCAGCTGCAGTAATTCCCAAAGCTTCCCAAACCCCTGCAGGCCCACACAGACTCTGTGCAGGAGTTCAAACTCAGCTCCCAGCCTTTCAAGCACTAGACACCAATCTGCTCTGTTGTTCAGCAATCTGTGCTTCCCTCAAGGCTGAATGCAGAAAAAAAAAGCTACATCCGTAATCCTTCCTTGCCGAAGCAGATGCCTCGGCACCTCAAAGCACAGAGGATTACATCAAGTGCACGACTCTCCCCTGAAAAGCGAACGTACAGACAACTCAAAATATTCCGGTACAGGTTTTAGGGAGATCAAGAGCAACTGTGAAGATGGGAAGGAACCAAAAATCCCTAATATCTTCTTTTCCATTCTGGTAACTGCAATTTTTTTTTTGTGAACCTACTTTCTTAATACTGCTCTACGACTAATGAGAGTCTATCAAAATCTTTCATAAAACCATGCAAAGCATAAAAAAACCACAGTATAAAAAGGGCAAAAACGCCTTACAAATAAAACCAGTAACAACTTCCTCCATTACAGAATGGCCATTTGAAACTCAACTACATTAACCTTCATTTTATGCAAGAAAATTCCACTTGGGGAAGTCTCAATACTCCCTTCTATTTCTGATGGCCCGTGGACTACTGTGAGATATATACAGAATCATTTAGGTTGGAAAAGTCCTTTAATTGAACTCAAGATCAAGGATTTACAAAGTAATCAGAATATGGAAGCCAGAAACGAGCATTTGTCATCTCAGTAGGATAAACAGGTACATTTTATAAACATTTATAAGCTAATGACTGGAGATTCTGTAGTCTCCCTCTACTTCCCCAGAAAGTTTCATGTCTTTGAAAAACATAAGTCAAGTTTCACTCATTACTCTATCAGTTAGAAAGGAAACTGAAGTCTATTTTTTAAGGTTCCTTTTCTTGATCTCAGAAGGGCTTATAAACGTGGCTTTACTAGAAGAATTTTGGGTTTAATCTCACATCAGATAAAACCTTTCTCTATTTCTCTCTGTACAATTTTGAGAAATAAAAAGACAAAAAGAGCATGGTCAAATCAAAAATAATGCTGTCACAGCAAAAATGAAAAATTCATAATGAACTGCAAAGACCTATTGTGGCTCTTGGTGCTTAAACCCAGAAGGATTTTTTCATTTATTAACACCCTGTCCTTGTTCAACAGCATACTAATGAAGTTAATCTAAAGGCTAAATTTCAATTATGAATCACAGAACCGCATCTCTGCTCCCTGATTGCTCAGATAATCTGAATTAAGCCTTCTCTTCTACAAAGCACAATGGCTGACTGCAGATAAAAGTTCCCAAACATCAAAAATACTCAGTCCAGAAGGTAAAAATCTGACAAACACCTGTTTTCACATCCATTCCATAACTCTCTGGCAAAGTAATGATTTTTAGTAACTTGACAGACTGCTCGCTCACTTAAAATATGCTGCACAGGTTTGAACAATAAAAGGAACTGCAAATGTTTAAATCTCTCAGGCTTGCAGCCAAGACAAAGTCTTCAGCCAGAGTAAAAAGGGGTTTCCATTTGCTAAAATAATTTAGGAGAAAATGTTTTCCTCTTGAGTACCTACAATGTATTTGTCCTGGAACAAAACCCGGGAGAGCCGCTGTGGAAAACCAAGATCAGTGAGAAGCTGTGCAGCACTTGGCTATTATATGCACGACTACAGACCGAAATGTGGTGTTTCATGACGTGTCAACGCAGCTCAAATAAGGAGCTGAACCTGCAGAACTGGAAAAAAACAAAATATGAGTAATAACGACGACCTGGATCATTTGCTTCCAATTGCTTCTGCAAACAGAAGAGTGATGATGCTCACAAGAACACCAAACCATACTGCTCCCCCATCTGAAAGACTGATAGGGAGGAAACAGTGCATCTGCTTTTTAACAAGACAATAAAAGAAGCTGAAGAGACAGCCTCTAGTTTTTAGCTGAGAAGATGAAGCACTGAAGGACTGTTCGCTTTTGGTGGGAGCCAAAGGAGCAAGAGGGAACCAAAACGGGAAAAGCCATGAGCTCCAACTTAAAACAAACCCAGGTCAAAGAAACCAGAGCCTTCTAAACGATCCCTTGGAAGTGTTTTCACCGTAAAGTGCGTGTGGTTTCCAGACAACCTAGCAACTCTACAGTCAATTCCGCCATTTCTCATGGGGAGGGAAACCTAGAAACAGTGAATGCACCATAGCCAAACACTATGTGACCATGTCTAGGAGTAAAAACTTCAGACATTTTCTTCTAAACCTAGGACACGATGAACTCCTGCTTCACACACACCCATCAACTCCTTCTCATACTCCAAAAGTCAAGCTCCCAGACAGGGAGAAGACTGTCCAGACTTGCTGCCATTTCACAGCACTAAAACACAGGTCACGTATAGTCAACTACTTTTTCACTGAGTAGTAAACACTTTTTCTCATCTTTCAAGTTAGATGAAGTCAAACATACACACCCACACCTTCACAGCAGCCACTGCACTGCTGAAGGTTTCTACCGTCCTAAGCACAAATATTAATCCCTGCAATTCTTCAATTCTAGTTTCCTTCAGGATAAAAGCACAAATAGCAGATATTCTACCTCCAGCCTCAGTCTACCCCTTTCCACTTCCAATTAGATGTCATCCAGTGGGAAGTTACCAGTGCCCAGATAATCCTGAGATCACGAAAATAAATCCTCATCATGAAAAAATAAGTCAGATTTTTTTCCCCAGATTGTCAAGATATTCACAATGTTATCTGTTTTGGCAATATTGACTACTAAAACACTGACACATACCTGGAAAATCATTTGGCAATTACATCCCTCCCAAGCCTAAAATCTTCCTGTTGTCAGATACCAAATGGGCACTTTGCTTGGGTGTTTGACTGGATCCTGTGCAAGTTTTCCTCCATGCCTTAGTCCTTAAATGAGCTGTTTCTCAGCAACACACTCAGAGTCGTCAGCCTGAGCAGTAGGCACGGATGTATATGCTTAGCAATATGCTTGGTGGACATTGTCGTTCATGGTTTTCACCGAAATACATCTTAATTGAGCAGCAGCATTACACCACAAATGAGCCAGAAAAAGAGGCCAACAATAACGACAGACCACTAGAAATAATCTGTTGCCTTCTGGGTAAACTGCTCAATGCTAAAACTTATTATCTGTAAAAGCACCTTTTGAATCACTTTTGTTTTGCCCTGTGGAATACCTTAATGTTTCCACTGGTAATAAAATTTCTGGCTTGCAATACTGCCCTGGTCTATAAGACCGCAAGAGAAGGGAAGGGAAACGATGAAAACAGGGAAACACAGAAGCGCTGTTATTATTAAACCTTTAAGTTACAGAGTTAATTCCAGCTAAACACTTTTATCTGCTGCACTGCTTATATGAAGTGGATGTTTTTTTCTAGAAGGAAATCTAATTTTAGCACCCGAGCGTCAAACAACTCCATGGCCATCCATATCTGCACTGACTCCACTTCTGCTACAAGTAATCTGTTAAGCAGCACATCCCCAGCTGGGGACTGTAATTAGGGTGCAAACTGCCATACAATCCCCTTGCCAGATTGATGAAGGAGACCTCTTACAAGGTGATCCAGAAGGCAGTGTTGAGATCATTAATCATTTATCCGTCGAGGAGAATACAAAAAGCTCTGCCACCAAGAGCATTACACTGCAAAAGTATCTTGATAAAACTAACTCCTAAAAAACTAGTGAACTTTTAATTAAAAGGTCAGACGTTAGTTACTGTATTCTTTTTTGAAATTTTAGATAAGTTCACTTTAAAAAAAACCTTTATTCAGATGTCAGGCAGAATTCAACACTCCTCCTTTGCTACTCCTTTTAAAAGCTTGATAATGATCAGCTCAGAGGGTTTTTAGTTCTGCAAGCAGCATCCCCAGATAGTAAACAAATGTAATAGTAATCTACAGGGCAAGCTTAAATACACTGCCAGGCTGCCAATATTTCAACCTGCAACTATTTGTTTTCAGGGACCTGAATCCACAGAAAATGCAAGTATTTTCAATAACGCATAATTGCAGACACAGTTAGTACAAAAATTCAGTCTACAGGGAGAACACCAGATCCTGAAGACCTGCCTAAAGGGGGCTTCACTGTCCATCCTAAGCACTTAAGTCTTGGCTCTGCCAAATATCAACTAAACTTTTCTTAATACCCTTACTATAATGAAATACTTAAGTATTTAAAGTTGAGTTTAAGCTTAAGTGTTTCCCTTCTTCATTGATATTTGATCCAACAGGCAAGCCCACATCATCCTCAGAGAACTCATGAAACTACAGAGATGAAAACGTAAGAATCAAGAACACTTAGGTACTCTAAGAGTGTACTGAAAGAGCTTGAAGTATTGGATACAACTTTTTAACCATCTTTTGTATGCAACCTTATGTTTTACTTACCACACTCCATTCCAGATCATCAGCATCAGAAGTTTCTCAGCTACACCCATCAGCTTCACACACATTTCACCTGAGCCCAGCCTCAGGAGAGCCGGTCTGGCAGGGTAAGGGGAGGAGGTGAACTTCTTTCCCTCCCCTCCCTTGAATTACCTGGAATTTAATAGAATTGCCTAGGAGACCTCTGCTGTTTCAGAAGCAATCAAAATCTATCCTGTACAACCATCTACCAGACTAACAGAAAATACATTTTGCTGTAGAATGTGTGATAAGGAGGAAACTTAATCCAAACACATCATTACATAGTCCAACAGGATTTGCTTACAAAATCTAAAATCTATGCCAGTGAAGGCAACTTCCTAGAAGTTAAACAAAAACTAGTCAGCAGGCAAGTACTTTTTCTTATTTTAACTGAAAAAGCCAAATCTAAATCCTTTTCAACAGATCATTAAGAAGCATATATGAAATCAAGAGAAGAAAAAAAAAATCTGCTACTCGTGGCTATGAACTTAAACAAACTTAAATATTTAAAAAGCATTCTTGTTTGCAAATTATGATAATTTCCCCTCAGCTCTCCTCATTCCCTAGAGACAAGAGGGTTTTTCCTAAAGGATGCAGCAAGGGATGCAAAGAATTGGGAAGGCATCTCAGGACTAAAGAAAACCCAACACTTTTAGCATCCCGTGCTTTTACAACACAGACTCTTTTGCAAATCTAACTGTAGATACAACAAAGGTTTTTATTTGTTTCTTCAACACTGGGAAGTTCTGATTTCCAAAACCCTTCCGTGCATGAATAAGCATGCAAGTAATCTTCTGAATATACGAGTGGGAGAAGGAAAGCAGAAAAAGCTTCGTTATCATTATACAGAATCTTACAGGCAGCTGTGGAAACCTAAGTTCCTTAAAAATTATTGCCATGATGAAAAAGCATAATCCATTTCAACAGGAAGTTCTATCACATATCACTGATTCCCTCAATATTTACATTTTTCTGACACAGTCTGAACTAATGATAAGAGGTCAGCAACAGTAGGAGTATGCATAAGATAATTCATTTATTCTAAGACACTCCACCTTTTTTAATCAGTCAGCAATATTAAAACAGCACCTAAGAGAACGGACCACAACTTGCAAAGACAATGGTTCAAACCTGAAGATTACAAAAGGAAAATCAAGTATGGCATCAGTTGCTGAAAGGCTGTGATAACAATCTCAGCAAAGACTTAAAAGTTTTAAAAAATAAGGAAAGAAGTTCTCTGCACTGGATGGGCCAAGGCAATCCTGTGCGCACTGCAACATCTAATCCTGCTGGTAATATTTCTTGCACTTTGATCCTGCTCAATGGAATAAAAAGTATTAAACACAACACACAACTGAAGCAATGCCACAATACTTCAGACTCTGAGGCTACACCCAAGTTAATTGTATGTTCATCTTATATTTGGGCAAGGGAAAAAACCTGCCCCACCTCCCCTTTTTCAGTCTTGCTGTATCATCCTTTACTGACATTAATATTGCTCTCCTCCTTAGGCAAAGCCCTGAAAGACTCTGATCCTTTATATCCTTTAAAGGGAGCAATTAATGCTGCTATTCAGAGTTTCTGACCTTTAACTCTCAGTCCCAGTAGTGTTATTCGGATTTTTCTTTTCAAGTTTAGCAGAAAATAGTAACTATTTGTATCTTCCTAGAGGCAGACAGGCATTAATCCTAACCTCAAATTGGAGTCCATCTTGGAAAAGTAATTTCCAAATTTTTCTCTTCCAAATGTGCTCCTTTGCAGGATCAGATGCTTCCCAAACTACTGCAGTTTAGGTTCTGCCTTCCAGAGGTCTTTTGGCAAAATACTTTGCAAATGCTTTCATAGCTGTATAAAGTTCTGCGTCCCCCCTCATCATCCTCTGCAGGAGGATGACTATTGCTATGATTATTTTCAGTGAAGCCACGGTGCCAAGTTCCATTTCCTTTATTCCTGCTAACACCACTCCCCACTCAATCTTCCTGCCTCACATTTTTCCCCACAGCTCCTTACTCAGCCGCCCTGTTGCTTCTTTCGGGAATATTCGTATAGAGCATCCCAGAATCAAAATAATACATTTACTATTTACTGTCTTCATCTAATTTGTATTTTTAAACTGTCAAACACAGAGGCTGATTTGATGCCCAGAAAAACCAAGAGAGCATGTCATGTTCAGAACTGCCCCACAAAGCACCCTGCATTTTCTTTTCAAAGAGTAATTAACATATGTGGTCTTTTACGAGGTGCCAAGTACCTCATACACATACCCCAATAAAAAAAAAAATAAAATATATATATATATATCCTATCCATCCCAACCTCTCTCTCAAATATAAAAAAAAAAGAAATCTGGTAATTCTAGCCCATCAATACCTTTCTGCTTTAAACCTTTCCTGATAAGAAAGTCGTTACAGCTCATCTAGAAGACTGACAAGCTGATATTTCTCTAGACCCAGAGAAAGGGTATTCCACAGTCAAGACTCTTCCAAATAGCCAGGGAAAAAAAGTTTTACCTATTTAAACAGAGAGCAAGACAGGCTCAGCTAGAGCTGCACAGGGAAGGGGCAATCAACTTGACAGTAAATGTAATTAGTGTTATAATTCTTGCCAAAATTAGACATGATATAAGCAGATATAACAAACGAATTTGACATGATGTATTACCATTGATGTTCCTAAATATATAAAGGCTTTTTGAAGGATGGAAGTAGTGTTTTACAGATTTTAAGGGAAAAACAAATCCTGACAAGCCTCCATCATGTCTGTCTCCATCCTGTTGCTCGTTAAAGTTTCTCCTCTCCTTTCTGGCTCCTATTTCCTTCACAGTCAGAGTGGCACAAAGCATCATTTTTTTGCTGCAGTTGACTAAAATCGAAGTTGCATCATGTCTCCTTTTCAAGCCTTTTCTTCCCTCCCTGCCAATCAGAGGCTTCAAGCCATTTGCTTTCTGAACACATTTACAGTCCAAATCCATTCCTGAACACCAGCTCGCTTGCTTGCCTCTCCTGTTTCCACTGGCACTCACCAAAACTCCTTCTCATCACATCACAGCTCCATTCCAAGTTGCCACCATCTCTTGGTTGTCACTCACACATCCCTTTTCCCTGGTCCCAATACCAAATTTCAGTAGAATCATAGAAACACGGAATGCTTTGGGTTGAAAGGGACCTTAAAGATGATCTCATTCCAACCCCCTGATGTGGGCAGGGAGCCCTTCCACTTGACCAGGTTGCTCAGAGCCCCACCCAGCCTGGGCGTAAAACCTAATTTACACCGGATACTGGAGAAGAATCACTCCCAGCTCGGCCCCAAAGAAGCATCAGGAAGACAGAAATCCTCCATGCTCTCAGAGCTGGATATGATTTGGCTTCTCTGTTAAATGAAAAAAAAATTTTTTTAAAAGGGGAAAAAAAAAAAAAAGCACCACGTGCCCCACACCTCCCTTCCCAAAAGAAAAAAGAACTGAACTAGAACTGAGTGCTTGTTTTGTTTTTGCCTCTGCTAGAAAACAACACTGAAGCTTTCATTTAGTCAGCCAAGTTTTATTACAGAAAAATTATGGCTTCGTTTCAGGGAAATTTAACCTTTTGCTTATTTTGTTTCAATTCCCATTTTGAATCAAAGTTTTATTTAAAAATACATTGCGATGTCTAGACAAATTTCCCAAGTTCCCAAATCATCTGACTCCTGCGACAGTGACCTTTCACAAGCAATGTGCTCTCCAGGGACCAAACTTGTGTCCTCCCCAAATGGAAGCTCAGGGCTGCTCCGTTTTCTGCACACCTGAATTTGCCACCAAAGTACTTGAGATGGAAAAAAATCTAGGCCAGGCAGAGCTATTTATGACTTTTTCATGATGGAAAGTTTAAAAATTACTTTACCCCAAGAAATAAGTCTTTAACTGGACTTGTCTTCGCTATCGCAGCAAACACTGAGCATATTGCTGTTCATCTCCTGACAAATTACTCTCTGGGAGAATACAAATCATCGGTGCTGAGCTTCAGAAAGGCTCTGGAAGAGAGCTCTGTTTCAACCCACTAGAGACAAAGAGGCAGCCACAAAACAGACTCCATCCCAGTGGAGAGCCTCCCTCGCTCATAAACACGAGTTTTAATCCCATCCATTAACGGCGGGATTGCGCTCACCGTTATTGTGCTGCATCCTCAGGCTGCTCTTCCATCCATTACAGTTGGTGCTGTGGGTGTATTCTCTTGTTTTATTAACAGTAATTTAATTCAATAGATATTCCTACACAGGACAGGTGATTTTTCTGTTTCAAAACATTTCACAAGATGGAACACAGATACATTTTTAAATACCAAAACAAGACACACACAGATTAAACAAAAAAAAGGGAACACCAGAAGAAATCCTATTGTGTGTTTCTGTTAGGATGGTTTTGTAAAATAAAGTTTGCCGTGACTGTCAAGCCTCCCACCACCTAGGTTTTCGTTCCTGAATGAATACCACACACTAAAAATTGATGCTCCATAAACTGCACACCATTGCTGGAGAAAATGGCAATCACAGAGACTGTTGCTTCCTCCTTTACCAAAGGCGTATATCGTGTTTACTATAGATAACTGAAATCAATTACAGAATCATAAATATTTGCAGCCTACAGTTCTCAGAAGTGTTTCAGAAGGCATATGTTAATGCCCAGGAGTCACTTCCCCCACGCAGCAGTGCCCTCAGGCTCTCTGCTCTGTTCTCTGCTATCTGCTGACATTAATTTTGCAATGAAACCCAGAAATTCAGTTAAAATAGGTGCTTAAGCAAAGATAAAAACATCTCTTTAAAGACTCTATACACCACTGTCCTATTGTACCCGTACAAAAAATTACATATTTTTAAATATATATATATTTATATAGCCCCCAATGTGCTACAGCAACTTATGCTCTCCACAAATCCCTGTTGAACATGCAGCAGACAGAATTCCACACCGCTGTCACCACGTGCTGAAACAATGCCAGTGTGAATTACGAGTTACTGTGGGAGATGGATCAGAAACAGCCACAATTATACCTAACGAGTGAAGAGATTGTTTCATTTATCTTTCTTTTGGAAGGCTGTGCCAGTCTGACAGAGCCAAATGGCACATAGCGTCTTTCTGTCCATTCCTGGCAACCTCAAGACACATAAGGAATCCTCCCTCACGCCTAACAAAGCTGGGATCAGAAGCCTGCCACATTAAGTTATCCTATCTCCAACCTTTCAAAAATACCCACTGTTCACTACCAGAATATCTCTTTCCTGCACAAACTTTTTCTGTTTAAGCAACTGAGTCAGGAGAGTGACTATTTCTCCACTTTCTAGTAGTGTTTAAGCAGCCTTAAATGTTCATTTCCCTTATAAAAACCTTTTCCCTCCCTCCTGGGCCATACTACCCTTTCAGGTCACAGTGAGATACCTCCTTGCACTGCAACTGGATTTGCACATTCTGCCTTTACCAACAGGGAGTCTGCACAACCAAGGGACACAGGAGCTGCCACAGGGATCGGACAGCAGCTTATCTTGTGTGTGATTCCTTCTCCACCTGCCTGGGACATGCACAGACACCACACACCACACACACATTCTGGCCCTACATCACTAACACAGCTTTTTGTTTGCTTCCTTGGTGGTCCTTGAACCTCTTTCCTTACCCATTCCACACACTTTCTCAAAATAGCTGCCTCTTCTGTGAGCGCGGGTGGTGTAGAAAATAAAATAAACCCCCTTTTACAGTAGTTACCTTATTTTCAGACACACATATGAGCATCAGCTAGATGAGACTGAAAAGAAAAACCAAGATACTTTTCCAAAAAAAATTAGCAGAAGATTTTATTTCAATCAGAACAAAAGCTTAACAAATAAAAATCGTAATAGAAAGGAAGCACAACTAAAAGCATTCCCAACAAATATGATGCAGCATGTCCTTAATATTCAAGTGTTTTAACTAAATACAGCAGAAGTACCAAAGAATGCCTAAAGATGACTCACTAAGGAAGCATTCAAAGCAGAAAGAGCACTACCAGCATGTTCTTGATAAGCTTGCTAGTCCAAAGCACAGTATTTTTTTGCTGTCATGTTCCATGCAGACAGTGGGCACTTGTGCTTAGACACAGAAGTAAGGTGGGACAGGTCACCAGTGACTCAGAGGCTGGACCTCTCCAGCCTCAGAGAGCGAGCAGAGAAACCTGCCTTCCTTGCAGAGTTTCTGGTTCTAAATGACCCACACGACTCCCATCCTCTGGCACAAACTCCTGGACTTTGTTTGTTTGTTTTGTATTTTCAAATAAACAGTACTTATTTTGCCTGCGGTGCTTTATCTGTTTTCCCTACCACAGCACCCACTTCACTACCCCAGAAGCAGCTTTGGATGAGGTGGGATGGCCAGCTTCCAGAAGCAGCACGGCAGGGTTCAGCATCCCTCAGCTTCGTCTTGGTCTCACGTGGCAACCACACCCCCATTTCACACCACACCTTCACACTTACTTTACTCTATATGGTACAGGGGCAAATAACAGGAAAGCTGGAATGAGATCTCAGTACAAAAAAGAAAAAAAATCAACATTTTCAAAGTGCAGGTAAAGAACTGAAGTGACGTGTGGGCAAAAACTCAATAGTGTGGAAGGATTCAGAGCACACAAACGCATCACAACTGCACAGAGTTTGGCCATGAAGTCTGATGCCATCGTATCATAAAACACAGTTATAACGAGGCATGACAGCCCATCCACAGCTTCTCAGCTTCTCTGGTTTAGAGAAAAAACACACTCACCCCCAGGCAGCCCCAGCACGACTCCCGATCCTCAGCCACACCGGTAACACCGGAGCCTGTGAACTGCCGCCAGAACCAGACAAATTTTCATTTTCTGTTGCTTTAACAAACCACAGAGCAGCTCTGTCTTGTGAAAACAGTGCTTTTGTCTCACCATATTGGAACAAGCCCCCCGAAATTCAACAAAGTTCCTGAAAACAGACGACCCAGACACATACTTTTTGAACACACTTCGAGGCAGTCCATCGGGACAATTTCCCTCACCTACAAAATGCCTCGAGAAGTTCCCAAAACCGGCTCTGCGTCAGGCGGCTCAAGCAGACAGGTCTCTGCTTTCCCCCATCCAGCCCATCGACAGCATTGAGCCCGGCACAGCACAACCCATTAAAGCACAGCATACTTCTAATGGGGAATAAAGAACTTACCTCCCTGAACAACAGCCTGGGGGCATTTCCATCACCTCTCTAATCTGCAACAGCATCCCTGTTGCTCAGCTTTCATAATCCACTTCAGTTAAGGTATGGGGGTGCAAGCAGCAGTGCAGGGCAGGGAAGCACAGCACACACAGGTACTTGTGGTGTCAGTCTAGCACTGACAACTCAGGGTAATTTATTTTTTGGTATTTTCTTATCCCACACTTTGCTTACAGCCTGCAAAGCCAGAAAAGCTTAGTTGCCTTGGACACCTGGATGAAACCATTCACATCACAGCACATCCTCCACCACAACACCCCTTCTCACCTACCAACAGGGAATCAAAAGCTTCCAAAGTACACCCACCACCTGGGTTTTCCACTGCCCAAAACCACTCTTACATTGCTACCTCTGTGCTAATATTCAGCATTGAGCTTGGCACAGGGTACCTGCAGCATCTGGCACGTTTCTCCGGCTCCAGCTCAGGCTCCTCATGTGCTCTCCTCTGCTCCCAGCCACTAGGGTAGTTGCTGCTGTGCCCAAACACAAAAGGAGAAAGTATCTAAACAGGCACAAGAGCTCAGCTCATCTGAGGGCATGTAAGACACCAAATACTAGCTAGGTAAAAAAAAAAAAAATTATATTAAGGAGCAAGGAGACCCATGGGAATCCCATTTCTCACTCACAAACCCCAGAACTTCCATGCCACTAAAGGCAGCTGAAGGCAGCAGCCCGAGTGCCTCCAGCAGCGCAGCACATCAGCAAACACCCGGTGTGCGATCTTATCGGTGAGGCTTTCTAGTGAACAGGCGTCCCTAGAAAGCATTCACTACAAATACAGTTTTCCTGAATATCATTACTGATCCAGAAGTAATGAAATAGCAGATAATATGGCCCCAGGGTACAAATCAACCACCTACCCTAATGCATACAGACGGAACTTAACAGCTCTTTTGGTCTTCCATTACCAGAGTGAAATGGGATCTTTGAAACACCACTGAGGCAAAGCAGAAGAGAAAGTTTACTAATGAGTGATGTTTATTTCTGATTCTTCAGAAAATGCTTTCCAATGCTGTAATCTGAAAAAAATCCCCTGTTTTCACGTACAAAGATGAGTAGACACAGCTTCCCCTCACAGAACCAAGATAAAAAAGAAGAGTGTACAATCTCCTGCTCTTCCCTCGTGTTCCTGCTGAGAACAGTGCCTCGATAATTTTTGTAATAATTAACAACGAAAACTTTATCCAGTCCCACCAAAGCAAGCAGCAAAACCGTCACAACTTACAGCAGGGTCATGCTCTCCTTGCTGATGTTCGCAGCAGTTAAAGCAGCAACTTCCACAGTGCTCTAAAACCAGCTCGGCAATGGAAGGTACAGGCAGGCACAGAATCCCCCTGCTTCCACCCTCAGGGAAATTCAGCACTTAACACCTCGAGCCTGCCCCTGCAAAGACACACCGTTGTGCATTCTGAGCTGGTCTCAGCCCCACGAACCAGCCAAGAACCAGTGAAGCCCACGCACGGCTCCGCACACACCTCACACACCCTGACACAGCCATACCTGCCTTCCTTGGGAAGTATCCCTGCACTCCAGCACCTCACTTTAATGCCACCTCTTTCACCTCTGACATGGCATTACCTAAATTCCACTGGAACCTTTTCAGAAACTAAAGAGTTCACTACTTTTTTTCAACCAGTTTCCTTAAAGTTTGAAGATTTTACAACACAAGTTGAGCAGCCATGCAAGGCACCTGTGCGACACGAGGCACAAACAACAGCAGCTCTGCTATCACATCCTCTCACAGGTACTTTCAGTGATACCCAGTTCTAACAGGTACATTATCCTGCGCACACACAGACATCTCCTATACAACTTCTTCCAAAAATTACATTCTCAGGCAATCAATTCTTTAAGCTGATTTTCTGTTTTCATTAGAGGAATTAACCAATATATTTCAATTATACAAAAGAGCTGGAGGCAGTGGTCAGCAAGTACTTTTTATGACCCTCATCTATTCTTTTAAAAGCCTTCTGCAGAAACGCTCAGGCAGGCACAAGAGTGGGAGGGAGAGGAGGAGGAAAGGAACAGCACTACAGAGTCCTCATCATATCTTCACATAAATAAAGTCCAAACTCTATACAGTTTGACCTTGAATGAATAATAATACACAAATAAATACAAGGACGAGTACAAATTAAGAATGAACGTTCAAAGTACCGAATGGTTAATGAAGAAGCGTATAAGCGTGCCTCGTTTAAAAACACTGATTAAAGAATCGACGGACGGAAAAGACAACCCAAACACATTGCGATGCTGTGACTGGGGATGGGCGGGTAGGTAAAAAAAGTAGGGGCTTAGAAGCGAACGTGCGCGACGAAGAGCCCAGAGCCAGCCGCGATCGCCCTGCCCGCGGCAGCTGCGCTACTTTCAGCGCTGCTCGGCGGAGCGGAGTTGGCGGCGCTGCCCGCACCGAGCCCGCCGGCGGCCGCGGCTGGCGCTGCCCGTCCCCATCCCAACTTCACCTGTGTCACGGGGGTGACGGTGCTCCGCGCCCTGCCCCGCTCCTCCCGCTGGGGCTGGAGCCGGGGCGCTCGGAGGAGCCGGACCGGCGCAGGGAGATGCGGACAGGCTCCCGCCCAGCAGCGAGACGGGAGATCCCGGCCGGAGCGGTCCCAGAACCGCGGCAACTTCTCCCGCGCGGCGCGACCCGGCGAGTCCGTCCATCCATCCATCCACGCACCCACACCCCCGCCCGCGGAGCCGAGCCCCCGGACCCACCCTCTCCCCCGGCAGCGGGGCGGCCGNGAAGATGGAGGAGGCGCGGCCCTGCCCCCGCCCAGCCCCGCGCGGGAGCGGCGCGCGCGGCGCCCTCTGCCGGGCGGCGGCGGGACAGGGCTGAGGGGGACACCCTGCCGGCAAGTTGTCGCTGGCTTCCAACACAGAGAGCGAGGATTTTCACGTGTGTCGTTAAATACACGGCAGCGCTACGCAACTAGTCAAAACTGAATTTTAGTTGTACGCTTGCCCCACACCGAACTCCCAACACCGCGTTCTCACCAACCTCCTCATGCTGCTCGCCATGCAGCGCTGAGGGCGCTTGCAGCGCGCCCGTAACAACTCCAGGTAATCACAGAACCGCTGAACCGATTGGGTTGGAAAAGCCCTCTGAGATCATCGAGTCCAACTTATAATCGATCACCACCGTGTCAAGCAGACCATGGCACCGAGTGCCACGTCCAGGTTTTCCTTAAACACCTCCAGGGACAGTGACTCCACCACCTCTCCGGGCAGCCCGTTCCAATGTCTAATTACCTTTTCCGTGAAGAAATTCCTCCAAATGTCCAGCCTAAACCTCCTCTGGAACAGCTTAAAACCCTGTCCTCTCGTCTTGTGACTTGGTACCCGGGAGCAGAGCCCGACCCACACCTGGCTGCACCAGGTGGGAGCTGTAGAGACTGAGAAGGTCCCTCCTGAGCCTCCTTTTCTCCAGCTGAGCCCTCCCAGCTCCCTCAGCTGCTCCTCGTCACACCTGTGCTGCACAGCCTTTCCCAGTGCTGTTCCCTTCTCTGAACACGCTCCAGCACCTCAATGTCCTTCCTGAGGGGCCCAGAACTGGACACAGAATCACCGGAATCACCATCTTTGCCCAAGAACCACTGGTCCCATTTAATTTCAAATTCATCTAAGTCATATTTTTGAGGGAAGTAATTATTGCAAGAGATCACCAAACTGGCAGAAGTCCTCGATTAAGGGGGGAATATTTATTGATTGCAGGGAGGATACTGAATCCATCACTTTTTAAATACATGAAGTGAATTATCTCAGTTTACTTTATCTGCACTACTTAAAAATTCAAATAGGCATTATTTAGCGGAATTTTTTTTTTTTTTGAGACCCAGTCATTAAGTTTAGGTGTTATTCAGGAAAAGTTAATGCGTATATCCAACTCGGCCAGTGAGAGGTGACTGTATGCACAACGAAATTACTACAGTATCTGTTCCTGCTTTTCACACAGTTTTTATTTCTGTGTTTTTAAAGAACACAAGGGATAACCTATTCAGGTTTTGAAAATGTCCAGATTCACCTGGACATTTTAACAAGAACAACATATATAATATTTTAATAGACATGGTTGCATCATCTATGATCCTCAGTTTATTTATTCTTTATAGAAATATTAAATCTTCGTGCAAGGATTGTTCATGTAATTTACAAACCAGAACTTTGTTGTGCTAGATGCTGTGTAAAAAATCAGTGTTCCTACTTTCATAGAGTTCTACCTTACAAAGATGGGAGACAGCAGAGTAGAAATAAAGGCAGAAAGATGTGATGATACATGTCCTAAGGTATGAAATCCTGATCAGAGATTGAAACACAAACTTTCTGGCTCCAGATTCAGGCTTTCCTATTCCTCTCATGAATTGCAAAATCCAGGATATTTGCTGGGGAAGGAGAGTTCACCAGAGATTGCACTGCAGCTGGTCAGGAATGTTCAAAACTAAGTTTTGTGAGAAATGTATATTTTTCAAAGTGGAAACACTTGGTCAAAGATGATTGGTTTTAAGAAGATTTTTTTCTTGGCTCTTTCCCAGGTCAGAGAGCCCTACTCCCAATAGTGAGTGGCAGAGGGCACCCACCAGGGCTGCACCAGCCCCAGCTTCACTGCTTTCTTTTTTCCACTGAAAAATTTTAAAGGTCTCATTTTTGCCTGATACAGAATGCAAGACGCCTCTTGAAATGTCAGGAGCTTTTCACAAGTGACACTTCCTTTTTCCTGACTGGCTCTGGACTACGGGCAGGTACCCTTTCTGCCTCCCCACAGCCCTCATGGTGTTGTCTGCTAAGAATAGCCACATTTTGGCCCTCATGGTTAATCTGGAGTTGAAGCATATGGGGAACTGCAGTGCTGCAATTCTTAGCTTAATTTGCCAATGCAGAGTTTGCATTAATGCAGCTAATCCAGCATCTGGATATGGGAGCCTGAACTCCTCCCTGCAGCCCCAAGAGCAGCACTGATGAAAAGAAGAGGCAGAACAAGAGAGCAAGAGAGTCCTCGCAGTCCTCCAGCCAGCTGAGTGCCAGCTCCCTTCATCGCACACATTCTGGCTTTGATTCATTTCAAAGGACTTTATCTTTCCTTAAAATATGCATGGATGACTGTCCATACCTAAAAGTTGTGTAGGAAATAAATACGGGGTGAATATGCAGGAAGTACATTAAGTAAACCCGCTTTTCTCAGTTTGAGTAGAAAGGCTGAAGGATGAGACCGAGAAGCAGCAAGAGGAAAATAAAAGCACAAACATAGAGTGGAAGGAGCTTGTAATTCGAAGTAACCTGTTAGGCTGGGTTTTAGGCCAGATCACTCGTTGTTCCTTCGTTTTTCTGCTACTGGTGATCCTCTTGTAACATGGATGTCACCTGCTCGGTGGGGCTCAAAGAAAGAAAACTGGTACCCAAGTGCTGCGAGGGCTGGAAGATTTAAGCCAGCTCTTGCTTATGGATGACTGGCTCAGCCTAAGAAGGGAATAACAAAGCCGCTTGAATGACAGCTTGGATCAAGTTCATAATGACCTGGTTTGTACAGGCCAGGTGTTATGTAGATTGGAGCTTGTTATTGTGAAAAATTTTGGCAAGGCTTGCGATGCAACAGCCAGTTCCAGCAGAGCTGGGCAGAAAGCCACAGACTACAGGCAGGTCCATCTTCAGCAAGATGGGCAAAGCAGCCACCTCCTCCTGTACTCGGTACCGTGGGGACCTGAACCAACCTGCCTGCACAGCATCTGGAATAAAGCTTATGCAGGAACAGAGAACAGTTTCAAAACATGGCATTCCAGGCTTAAAAACAAAGAGGTAGTCTTGCACAAAAACACTGAGCCAAGTCTTTGTCTGTTTCTTAGGGAGCAAAGATTCAGAGCAAAATGGTACAAGCCACCCACGACAGCATTAATGGAAAGTGACCAAACTGTTACAGAATGTCCCTATCAATATATTCTGCATTTGTTAGGAAGTCTTTCATAATACTCTCATAATTCATTTTTTATGTTATCTAAAAGTAGTTACTAGAGTTATGTGGATGAAGAGCTGTCGAAATTAGGGCTCACCTATGATTTGTTCTCTCAGTCTTTATCATTAATATGCACACTATGATTTGTTGCTGAAGCTAGTTGGACTTAAACTTTATTCTTTCTTTAGATGGTCATTTTTTTAAAAGAGGAAGATTAAAAAAAAACATAGGGAAAGTATCTTGGGTGCAATTTCTATAATAATAATTAATGTGGAACTCAGGAAATACGGACTCTTTTCACCAATACTCAGCATTTATTCCTGTGCTCCAAGTTAATAAAAGGGACCGTAGAAATCAGAGCAAAGCCAGTTAGATGAATAGATTAGGTTTCTATTTTCCTTATAGTGAAGACTTTTTAAGTGTGGTCATAGTGATGTTTTTACACTGTACCACAAAAGCTAGTACAGTTTGGGAGAAGAAGCTATGTGAGCTTTACCAGGATGTTCATAACTGCAAATAAATGACAGCTTTTTCCATATGGAAAGTATGTTGTATCAGTTTTCACATGGCAGCATGGAAAAGCAGCAGAAACCCAAGCAGATAATGACAGGCCGACACAATGGATTGCAGCCCAAAGAACGGCTTTAGGTAAACGTTACATGAAGGCCAGGGACAAAGTAGGAGTGGTTAATATGTGGAGGGCTTTAATGCTCCATGGAGAGGTGGGTTATGAGGAGTTTTGTGAATCTCTCACTGTTCCAGAATTTACACTGAGGTTTAGAAATTATTTTTAATAGTCTATTACAAGCTGGGATCATGAGAAACTGAAAAAAGAAATTATCCTCTCATCCTTAGGGGCAGTGCCTCAGAAATCGATGCTAATGAACAGACTGCAGCACAGGGAAGCTTGCATTTCCCCTGCTGCACCGATTTCGTGCATTCACAAGGGACACTGCAAGTGCCATCATGTGTAATTAGAATCAGGGAAAGGGAAAAGAGGATATCGTTCATTCACACTTCCCATGGTGTCATTTCTTTCTGGCAGATTTAACAGAGATTAAACAGGCATTCAGTTTAATACTAGTCCTATTAAGGACCAAGCATAATTTATTTTTAATTATGGAGTTATCAAGATACCAGCATAATTGATGGCAGCCCTGTTGTGAACATATCCTTAGGTGATGACTTCTTTAGCAACAGAAGAAATGCATTCAGGCAGGATATTTATCTTTACCAACATTCTAGTTAGAGCACACCTCTGTGAATAGATCCAGCCGGTCTTAATGATGGATCCCAACCCATCACCCACTAGTGAGTACAATACCCCAAATCCCAGTGTGCATCCCTGCCTGAACCTGAAATAACTTCTGAGCCAGGGTTTGAAATCCATCCTCCCTGCGGCACAGGCCTGCAGGGGCTGATCAGCACAACAGCCCCCTCTTCCCCACAACCCATCTGTCCCTTCCTATTCTTCTCCACCCTACTGTCCCACAAATGGTGGCAAGTGTTTTTTTCAAGGGACACAAAGCTCCTTTTTAACATGACCTTACTGTACACCATAGTTCAAGACACAGGTAGTACAAGGTGTAAATTGGAATCCTTTGTCCCGTTCAAATATCAAGATCACGCTGAGCTTCATTTTTGAGAATGCAGGATTGGACCTTTTGATGCCAGTGATGGGTTGAAGAAGGAGGAACACTTACCGAATAAATAATCACTTACAAATTAAAGCACAGAGCAGAACTCCTACAAAAGACCAATTATCTTGCTGGCTAGAGCCCCCGGAGCTTGAAACTGTGATACCCTTGTTAATGTCTGAAGAAACACGACAGTTGTGTTCGTGAGTAAGAGAAAGTCGTTTTTAAGTACCACGGTGTGCAGGTTAAAGAAAAACATGAGTAGGGTGCAGCACGAAGCAATGCATCTGCTGCCTATTCACCAGCCACGGCAGGGCAAGAAAAGCTGCGATGGAGGCTCTTCACAAGCTATTAACCTTTCCTGATTGGAGTCTTGCTTTACAGAAAGAGCAGCAAGCACCTACTCAAAGAAGGGCCTCCCTGTGAATAGTAACTGGCAATAATTTAGCAGCTAGGAACCTGTCAAGTGTTAAGGTTTTTTGTCCCGACACACTACTTATTTAGTGGAAAAAGTGATAACAAGAGATAAAGAAAGCTCATGCTAGTGACTAGTAATTAGATTTGAAATCTATTGATGACTATGGAGCAGAACACTAAAATTAAAGGTATTTTCTAATCATTATGGTTTTGCTTTGGGTTTTTTTTTTCTCTCTATTAGTGTTTCTATTCCATTGCTTTAATTAAGTGTTTAATACAAGGTAAGGGATTTGCTCTACACAATCGATAATGGCATTCTGATGCTGATTTTAAATTGACTTGCTATTTTTAACATGCTGCTTAGTTATTGCCTATCATCCTTAGTCACGCCTTGGGCTCTGCAGATACACGCCAGCACAGGAGGTTCCCAAGAAGGACTTTGTCTCAAGGCGGTTGAGTCCTGTTGCATTCTTCTGGGCATCCATGGAAGAGATGAAGGGTCCCTCCAAACGTGCAGTGGCAGTAAGCACTTTTAGCACGTCTGTGGAAATCTGGTTTGACTCAGCCGTGCTCATAATGAACGGCTTTCACTCACTACCATACTTTACTGGATTTGGCTACTTTCATCTTGTGAATATTTTACAAAGCCAGCACACCTAAGTACTTCTAACGCTACAGAAAAAATCTGCCTTGGTAGTACTACAGATTCATAGAATTATAGAATGGCCTGGGTTGAAAGGGACCTTAAAGATCATCTCGTTCCAGCCCCCTGCCATGGACAGCAACACCTTCCACTAAACCAGGTTGCTCAGAGCTCCATCCAGCCTGGCCTTAAACATTTACCTTGCTGCAATTTATTATTTCAATGAACTGCTATTAAATTCCCTGTCATGTGTGGAAAAAAAACATGAAATAGGAAAGTGTTTACTCTATAAATGGCTGCAATTTTTAAGACAAAAAAAAATTAAAATTACAGAACAGAAATAGGGTGAAAGAACGAACAGAAATTCAGCCAATAGATTAATACTCAGCCATGTTTTTCAGAAGGTTTCTTTGATTTTGGTTATACCTAAAAGCAGTCATCACTTTTTGCCTAAAGAACCAAAGGTGAGAGGAATGTTCAACTCAGCTAAGAGCCTTGCCTTCATACCAGATCCCTTTCTTTCTCCAGGGTCTACCTGTTTAATGACTAAACATCACAGCACTCTCCAGAATTTGTATGCACCTTGTGTACCTTTGAAAAGCTCTTAGAATACCTGAGTATACATCTCCTCTGTCTATACAAGCAAACACAATAAATGCATTATACAGAATTTTCCATCACTTTATCAAGCTTTTCATAACTTTCTAGATCTGCACTTTTCTGCAAATTTTAGTAGAAAGTAACTTACTAAATTTAACCAGTTTCCAGCAGTAAGGATTCAATTCAATAGTGAAGGTTCAATTCAAACATCGTTCATATCTATGTAAGTGGGACATACGTAGAAAAGATCTCAGCTAGAGTTCAAGAACAGCCACAAAACAAGCTTGGAACTGTTTTTGCTACATTTTAAAAAGAAGGTTTTAAAAAATCATCCCCTACATTTTTCTTCCTCTGTATTTCAGGGTGATAGTGAATTTGTCTGACACTTCCAGGGAAGCTGGGTGTTTAGGTTCATTTCTCCTGAAGGCTTGCTTACTGTGCACATCATTTCCCACCCAGGCTGTCCTGCCAGAAAAACACTGCAGCCTCCTAACAGCATTTAGGACTTAGTCCAGTGTATTTGCTCCTCTTTTTTCCCATGACAAGCCATCTCCCACTTTAATGAATCCACAGAGCCACCCTATGCAGCACACCCAGGAGCAGCAACAGGATGGGGAATAATGGACCCAAACCCTTCTAAAGGCAAACATCATGCGGTGTTTAATGCCTTCATATTACTGACTGATTAAGGCAACAGTTACTAACTTTATTAATGTTTTCCTACCTCTGAAATCCTCACCTAGTTATTTCTTCCTTTGCTTTGCATGCCTATAGAAGTTGAAACAGTTCACTTGACCCATGGACTTACTAACTGCTAAGTTTCATTTTCGAATGACATTTCTGTAATTTTTTTTAACAAAAACTATTTTAAAAGACACTTTGTAGTCCTAGAACCTACATACATATGTTGAAATATCCCTTCTTTCACTATAGCCTTGGTTTTCAGCACCATATCAGACCTATTTACTACACAATGTAGGGTTTTTTTCAGACGCCAAGAAACAATACAACTATTTTAGGCAAAATCTCGTTGCTTCCTAAGGACATAACTAACTGCTGGTGGAACTCTCTGAACTTTATATTAGTCTGTGTTGAAGCACTGCAGGATTAGTTATAATTAACTGTCATCATGTCATTTTTCTCCCAATGACTCAGATTTTTAAAAAAAGGGGAAAAAAAACCCCTAGCAGCAACCATGATTAAAATGTCTCTCTTTGTTTCCCATCCCAAACTTCATTTTTAACTCACAGGGGTCACAAGCTCTTCTCCACATACCCCTCAGTTTTCACATAGATACCTGTGCCTTGTCTACAACACAAAACTAAGCATTTTTAACAGCAGCTGGAGAGTCAGTTGTTCAGAAGCTGCAAGCAGCTTAAGACAAATATTTAATATTAGGTTATTCAATATTAAGTGTTTCCTTTCTAAACCATTTACAGCCCCTGGTGTAATAGTTTGGTGGGTACCTCTTGCTGATTTATTCATTTATATTGCTTCAAGGAGCCTGTTAGAGCCTGTAGGCACACATTCGAAAATAATTGAAAAGGACATGAATTCATCAGTGAGCTGATGACAACTAATGGTAGTTCACCAGTTGCAATCTGTGCTAACTAAAAATAACATAAAATACTTACAATTTGGGGTTTTCCTAGTCTAGCATAGATCTCTAAGCTCTGCAGCAGCATCCTGAGAGTCAACAGAACCCATATCTCCCACTTCTATGACAGGTGATAGCTTTCGCCTAATGTATCACCTATGATATGACAATTTTCAGAATACAAATGTTAACAGCAGTTAGTATAAAGGTATCCTTAAATCAAATCATTATGAGCAATCACTAACTCTGGATGTTAAGAGACTAAAGGTTGTCACTTTTGTGTGGGTCACCACAAACCCCTAATACTTACAATTCCCATGTGAACAGATTTTGTTTATTTGGGGTGGAAATGGATGGCATCACAAAAATGAATGCAATGTTAAAATACATCATATTTTATAGCAGAATACTGTACTTTCAGTTAAAAATCATGCTCTAACATTTGTAATTCAGTTATTCTGGGGAATTAGGAGAGGAATGATCACATAGGAGGGCAGGGCACTCTGCACTCCCTGAATAGCATCTTCACTGCCACCAGCACAGACAGAATACGAGGCAGAGCCCTGGTCGGATCCAGTACGACATCTCTTGTGCTAAGGACCAGAAAAGACAAGCAGATACTGCTCCAAGGGAAAAAGATTTATACTTCTCTCAAAGCTCCAAACTGAGGGAGATTTCCCCCCTACTTCTGTGTGCCGGTTTGGGCCAAATTCAGGGAAATGTCCAAAAGGAACATCTCCTCAAAGGGAAACAGATTACAGCCACCCCTCCCGCACCAGGTTCGGGATAAAAAAGCAAAGAATGTCACCCCAAGACATTCTGTTTCATGTAACTCTGAGCTGTAGCTGAAACACTCTGTGTAGGGTGTAAGGATTTCACTGCCTTGTGTGAGGAAACTCCTACCAAAGCCAAGGTTTCGTTTTGCAATGTGGGCAGGTGAGCCACACCATTCACGAGCAACTTCATTTCTTTGGGATCAGCTCTGGGACATGGCTTAATTCCCTCTCCCATTTATGCAGCACAAGCCTTTCCTCACCAGTCTGAAGGGCAAAACATTCCCTTTCTGCAGTCTCTCTGCAACCTTCTAAAACTCATAACTATGAAAACTTACACAGTAGAAAGATTGTTTAAACACCATTTAATGAAAGATGCAATACCAAAATATTTTAACTGGATGTAAAGAAGTGGGGGAAGTATATATTTGCTCAGCTTTTGTGCTGTACTTGTGCATTTACCTTTACTGAGCAGATGAGGTAATACCCCTCATAGACTGGTGATCTGCTGCTCTGAAGTTAAATGACATTTATAACACACACATTAAGGTAGTTTCTGAACAAAGACTCACCAAAGTGTGGCTGCATCCACTGGGCAAAGCATCTGAAGAGATGAAGCAATGCCAGTCTGCTTTACACGAGAAAACCTCATGTGTTTCCAGAAAGGCATAGCACAGCTCTAATGCCACATGCCTGGGTGAGCTGATAGGACAAGGGGGAACGGATGTAAATTGACAGAGGGCAGGGTTAGATTAGAGATTAGGAACAAATTCTTCCCTGTGAGGGTGGTGATGCCCTGGCACAGGTTGCCCAGGGGGAAGCTGTGGATGCCCCATCCCTGGAAGTGTCCAAGACCAGGTTGGACAGGGCTTGGAGCAACCTGGGATAGTGGAAGGTGTCCCTGCCTGGGGCAGGGGTTTGGAATGAGATAAACTTTGAAGTACCTTCCAACCTAAACCATTCTTTGACTCTACAGTTATCAGCAGTGGATCTGACTCCATCATATTAAAGGAGGAACATCTAGACCCTGCCTTTTATGAGCAAATCAAAGCTGTAAAAAGTTTCATCTATCAATAAAGCGAGAACAGGGTCAATGCTACCATTCATTCAAACATGAATGAGAGAAACTTAACTATATATTTAAATGTCAGTAGCAACTGATGAGGAATTTCATACCTGGAGTAAATTAATTGCTCATAAAAGTCCCCAAAGGAAATCAGATAAGGTGGGTTGTTCCCAGCTGCTGTAGAGAAGTAATGGTTTTCTTTACCATGTCAGACATTTTTTGTAGAAGAGTTCATTCCTCCATGACTCCCTTAAACTTATTCCTAGTCTTCAGAAATCCTTCAAAAACAACTTTATCTTTTCTGAGGCATTGATTCAGTTAAAAAACGTTTGTTCCTTGATAAATACTTTTCCCATCTAACACTTCAGGCTGCCAGCAGCTGCAGGAAGCCTCAAATTTGTTTTATACCTTCAAACACTCCCAACTGCCAGACAAAATTTAGAGCAGCCTCCACCATTCTGTGTCTCCTGTGGTCATCTCTGAAACCCTGGAGCCAGCAATGGGGTCTGACTTGCTTCACCTTGGCAAGGGAGCAAGAAAATGATAGCAAACTACTGCAGTTTGAAAGGGGTGATCCACGATGAGCCACCAACTTCTTTTTCACTTCACATAATTTTTGGATAGAATACAAGAGTGACAAAGGAATTCAAAACATTTTTCTTTTTTGCTTTGTATCTAGAACTACATGAGCCCAAATGAAAATAAATCAGAGGAAACTCAGTGCTCCCCCAACTCCTACAAAGGGCACCTTGGCTTAAATGGGCTGAAGATTTAGAGGAAATCTGAGACTCATGTGCAGATTTCATTCCTTCATTTTCAAGAGCAAACACGGTGAGGAGAAAGGGAATGGGAAGAGGAAGTCACAAGCTGTTCAGTTTACCCTAATTCTCAGACACTAACAAAGTTTCACTTGGAGATGACCAAAGGAGAAATTTTTTTCTGAGTCATTAAATGTTACTCTAAAGTCATTCATGGTCCTCTTAGCAGGCAGATCAAGTCCATAAGATTGCCAGCAAGTGCCCGTAATTTGACTGATGTCTTCTCATCCAAGTAGAAATTTGAAAAGATGCTTGTAAGTGATTAAATATTTGATCCTGGCAGCAAAATGAATGAAAGAAAAAACCCTACATGGGTTTCTAAATGGCAGACTCACTAGGCTAGGGCCTGAGGTGGTTGGGTTTCAGTGCCTCTACTAAGGAAAGCAGAACAAAGGTAGTTTTAAAATTTCATTTGTGCTTACAACCATAGTGGCAGTGAGAGGGCATTTTGACCCTCAGCACAGTAAATTATTTCCAGATCTGACAAGCTCCAGAGAACATTTCCCAGCCTGGGATCACTGCAGCACTGGCTGCAGCAGCCACTACAGAGGCCAGGACCTGTGCACAGCCAGTGATGAATGCCCTGGGTACTGAGGGAGGCAAAAAGGGACCTTGATAAGGGGCCAGGACTCATCTCTAGGTGTAGAAAAAAGGATTTCAGTATTAAATTCATAGTGAGAGCTAAATTCTTAACCACAGCAATGATCAAAGAGGGGCCATTTGTTCGTTTTGAGGGGTTAGTTGCACCCATGAATTTGAAAGAGGATGGTGGTTATTTAACCAGAGCCTTTTTAAAAGAAAATCCAGAAAAGACAGAAAAAAATGAAGACTAATGAGACAACTTCAGAAGACCACTTTTTCTATAAATGATTTATTAGAAAAGGAATAACCTGGAAACCAGGATTCACAATCTTCCAACCAATCATCCATTTCATGTAAAGTTGCTGTCTTAACCTGCCAGAAGAAATCAAGTGTAAAAAAGTAATGAAAGAAATGGCACATTCCTCTTGGACTTAAAGATAGTGTTTAGCTTCAAAAGTATAATCTAAAAATAAACCCTGCTGCTCACTAGTCTCATTGTATACTCCGAGTCATTCTTCTTATTTCAGTAGGAAATTGATCTAATATCCATTTGGCATCCAGAAAATCTTTTAGTCAGTGGAAATACACAATTTTAATAATTGTTAGAAGTGGGTTTTTGCAATAAGGAACTCAAAAAACATCTGGCAATTAACTAACATGCACAACCCATGTCTTCTTAGATTTGCCTTATTTCCACATCGTCAGCATTGCACATGTCAAACTTCTTCAGTGTGAGGCAAAACAATTGTTAAAATGAAACTATGGAATAACATGTACTTACAGGAACAGGCAATGTCAACTGCTGTGCCAAAAAGATGACACAATTAATGGTCTAACTATAGCATATTTATAAACCTTGCACTAAATCTCATTTTCTTATGCAAGTGATACCTTTGAAGTTAATGTGACTCAATTATCTGCTCTGTGAGAAGTGGTTGCATAAGGTTTCTAGCTGCAGCATACCTGGAAGGTGAAGAGTCACCATCATCTCAGGGGGTAAATGTCAGACATTTATTGGCCTGAATATCAATAATTCTGAGAACTCTTCCTTGCATTGTATTCCACAGTATCCGAGGGCTTCCCTGCAATGCGCAACAGCGACTACAGATTCAACACAGCTCTAATATTCAAAAACCCTCCCTCCCTCTATGAAAATGTTCTGATGCCTACATGTTTCCCTGAGTTTAAAGTTGAACTGCAAAGCATTTAAGGACCTAATCCCAAGGAAGGTTTCACAGTTGAGTTATATCATACCAAAATTTAAATAATAGAGAAGATATGCTGTAAGAAATTTGTAGGTTGAAGGGGAAAAAAACCTCCACTTTTTGACAGTGATGTTATTACTGTGCCGAAGGTAGTAGCTCAGACCTGAGCACTGATCCTCGGAGAGCTAACTCTCCTGTTGGCATTCACTTCATAAATAATCCTGCAGAACAACCAGGCACGTCTTGTCTCATAATAACAAAAATGATCCTTCATTTAGATTTCTCCAGGCAGGAAAGAAAGGAGAGAGGTAACCTCATTTATATCAGGTAGCTTCTCTGCTACTCCTAAGTCAGGCATGCCTTGCTCATTTAAACGTGTAGGAGTGCAAACAGGAGGAAGGGCTAAAAACAAAGGATGCACCTGGCTGCCCAGGAATCTCTCCACATAAACCTAAATCTGTACTGGGCTGTCTGCATCCTGTCATCCACATAAAATGAATAGAAAAAAAATCACCTTCTGCTCTTCAGACTGTTCTAGAAATGGTTGTGGGTCATATGAAAGAGCCTGACTTCTCAGCTCCCTGACAGTGCAAATTCAGCTGCTGTCTTCTGCAGGGGAGATAATGCCACAGCAGGACATTCTTGAAAAACTTCTCTTTTTTGCTCCTATATATGTCACGATGGCACAGATTCTTCTTCTGCAAAGCACTAGCTCACACAGACAGGCTACTCAGCCCAAAAAAACCAAAAAGGAACTCTTCCTCAAAATATAGTGATCAATAACAGCTAATCATTCATCAAGGGCTATCATCCCAACAGTAGATTCGCACTTAGTAAGAGGTTACCTGGTAAATATAGAGCTTACCATGGCCCAAAAATTCCTTAAACAGTTTGTTACATTTCAGGCTGTACCATGACAGCCCACAAATCAAGTGAAGGCCAAGGAGACAGAAAATCCCTCTGTCCTAATTGCAGGCTTCAGCAGTGGCAAAAGCTCAACAGTCACATCCCAACAAAACAAAAGCAAGACTTGCCAGAAATGGACTTTCCCATCTTGACACTTGTCTTATGATCACATCCAAGAGAAAACACTGCTTCTACTCATTTTCTTACAGTTTCTTGTTCGGCACTTTACTTGCAGGTAAAGTCACGTTGAGGGTGATAACATTTTTCTCTGAAGTATCTCTCTTGCAAAGTGAGTTTTACAAGTGAGTGCAGATATTAAATATTTGTCTACAGGAAAGAAAGGCTTTCACAAGTAGACCTAAGTTAGAGTATAACCTTCATCCAATAAAGCTGTATTAGATCAAACAGTACTTGATGTTCTGGCAGCAAACTGATTTGGGTATCACAGCTAGCAATAAACTGAAGAAATTTTTGCATAGGATTAAATAATGTACAAATAATGTCTGTACCCACTTAAAAGATTGAGTTTAAATGCTGTTTAAACTAAAAACAAATTGCCGAGACATGTTTAAGTGCTCCAGCCAGATGAATCACAGTATGCCCAGAACTCCCACTAAATCTGTTTTATCCAAAGAGCTGCATGGATAAAACTGACAGAAAAATATGCTGCTAAAACCCATCGCATCAGTTGTTTCCCAACACTGATCACTCCTCCTCGCTGCATCCTAAAGACATATCTTGGATCACTAAATTCCTTTTAAATACTTGCCTTCAGGTACCTGTCCTACTTCAGAACTGACTGAATGTTAGTTTTAAATGAATTTAAAAGACAATTCAGGAGATAATTTTGTCTGATTCCGTAAAGTCCCTGTGGACTTCATCAGAAATGCTAAAGGCTTGAATCCCTGGACCCAAGGTGGGTTTTGTCATCAAAATTTCAGCCACATGGCATAGGGGGCAGCGGCTGGTGGGCATCACCCTCACCTGGGTGGTCACCTGAGTGCCCAGGACCAAGGGCTTCACCTGGCCAGTGCCCCGGCCACCGCCAGCAAACTGCCCCTGGCAGGGGCTGCAATGCCGTGCCAGGAAGGGGAAACATAAATCCCTCTAAGTCACAACATTTATTTTGCAAAGTAGAATTATTTATTCTACCTTGCAGCTAAATTAAGGAAAGAGCGACTGGGACAGGAATATATAATGATGAAAATAATGGCTTTTGCTTATTGTCCAGATTCTGTTGTCATATTGGGTGAATGAAAAAAATCTGTGTGCCTGCACCAGGGCACACTGTAATGCCAACTGCAATTAATGGTACTGGGTTTTACACCTTCAAGGGTAGGCATAAAATAATAAAGAGTATGGGGCTTGCCCACCGACTGCAGCAGAAAACTTCCAAGGTGCAAGGAGGGATCATTAGCACTTGCAGTGCACGTGCACAAAGGAAGAGAATTAACCTTGCCCACACAGCCTTACCTTTGTCATCACTGGAACTTTGAACAGCTCATTTGTCATTCATCTAAGTGTTCTTTCATCACAATTTTCTAGCAGAGAATTTTATAATTATTTCCAATTACTGTCTATAATATATGCAACTTTCTGCTCTGCAGTTACATTTTGCCACTGAACTTTAAAGCAAACATGCTAATTTAAAATCCACTCTGCCAACTGTATGACACAGCTACTCCGAGATAGCTGTCGAAATAAAATCAAGCATAAATATTTACCTCATTATTAACAATAGAAAGATGGTGGCTACGTAGGCAAAATAAAAATTATCTTGAATCCTGTCAGTGTCTATCTGCTTCAAAAGAACTCAGTCTTACAACAGTTTTAGAGCTACATGGAAAAGTGTATGGAGCTGAACTTTATACAGAATAGCTCCCCTTTTCTGCATAACACTGCAATAGCTCCTCGGGGTTTGTAGCAACCAGTGAAAGTCATTAAAGAAGCACTTCTTGCCAAACGTGTTTATTTGCCGTTGGACAGCCGAAAACGTTAGGGCTGCGATGGACCTGTTTACTCAAGCTGTGCTGTGTGGTGTAATTATGATCATCAGCCCAAAGGACTGCTAAATTAGCAGAGCCAATACAATCGATAAGATCAGGGGTACAGAGAGACTCAGGAAGGAAAGGATCTGCAAAGAAAACTACTTAGTATGACACAGCCGCCCTCTGCCTCCCTACTCTGTTGACTCAGCAGCTGTAATGGAAGTGTCTGATTGAGCGTCTGGGGCACATCTTCAACACAGCAATGAGCAGCAGGAAATGGCAAAGCTCTCGTCCTGCAACAGCCACAGCACTCCTGGTGAGGTTGAAAGTATCTCCCACTCTGGTTTTCATGGCCTTGAATAGCCAAGGAATTCATAGAGGAGTTCAGAGAGCGTAGGGACGGGATCATTTGTACAGTAAAAGGGCAGCAAAGCGTCCCAAGCCATGTTTAAACACGGTAACTAAAAGCAAGCAACTGAAGCCTCTGACCAGCTCCACGTCCTTAAACTTTTGCAAACTTGTGTATTTTGGTCTTAGGGAATGTGTTTGAATATACTCCTCTTTGTAATAAAAGGGGAAAAAAGAGAAAAAAACCAAACTAGGATTAAACTGAAAATTTCTTGTCCAGAAGAAAGCAAGGGAGAGAGCAGCTGCTCTGCTCTTTATTTCTGTGGTGCTGGGGAGCTTCTCCTAATAGCCACCCTGTAATGGTAAGTGGAGAGGGGAGCATGTTTCCAAGAAAAGGGCACCAGGGTTTCTCACCTCGATACACACTCATTAACTCTGATTCCAGCTCTCCAGGAAATAAAAGACCAGGCTGTAGTAAAAGAGATTTTTCTGCCAAAGGTCAATGAAAAGTTAGTTCCAATGAAAGAGTGCCAAACCCCTGTATCAGTATCAAATTGCCTCAGCATTGTATGACAGACAGAAATGTCTGGGGTTGCAGAGACATGGTTTAGACACTTTTCACAGCACAGCCACTAAAATTAAGTCAATATCTGCCATGGAAATGTGAAGCTTCACCCATGTAAGCTTCACACACGAGCCATCAGTGGCTCATGTGCACTTCTTACAGTGTCATATTCAGTGTCCTCATGCTATTTTGCTTTTTAATCTATACTTGCTTAAAAAACACTATGTAAACACAAAATATAAGAAAAATGTCCTGGTGTAACACAGATTGAAATCAGTCTGAGGGTTTTAAATTTTTGCAATTCATTCATTTTTTATGAATTGTTGTATTTTTAAATTTACTGGGAAATCATGCACAATTAACTGCAGTGATGAAAATCACCATTTAGAGAATGATAGCAATAAATTAGTCCCTCTTAAAAGTCCACTAAAATCATAAAATCTTCCAGGTACCATTTCAGCTCTCATTTAGAAGGGGCTGGAAGCTGGCATCTAGATAATGCTGACCTTCAGTTGTGACTGGGTTTATCTGGATTAGCATCGTTATTTGCTGGAACTTTAAAAAAACAAAGGGCTAATCAATACAAGGTCAAAATAAAAGTGTCACAGACGGGTCTGGACGTTCCAAAAAGGTGACATCTGTCACCAGGAGTTACTGCAGGAGCTGGCACGATGCTGCAGCTGCTGTTGCTGAGGCCATTTCTGTGGGGAGCTTCTGCAGGCAACATCCACAAGCCATTCCTCAGGCATATTTCATACCCAGTAGTGGGTTACATGCACTGACGGGTCAGATCGATCAACAGAATGAAAAACATACCAAAAAAACCCCCCAAACCCACAGAGCTCAGCCTTGTCAGCGCACAAGGCTCAGACCAGGCTATGGACACCAGGAATCTTGCACACCGCCTAAAAGCATGTTCCCACAGAAAGCCTTGAGGTGCAACAGCATTCAGACTTGAAATCCAAACTCACCCTGGGACAATCTCAAGAGGACATCCAAGACATTCAGAAAATGTTACATTTCATATTACAAGTACTGCAAAGCCACATCTGTTTATTGCAGAACCATTATGCAGATAAGGATTCAGGATGAACTTGACTGCCTTGGGGAAGGTCAACCTCAGACTTTGTTCTTTGTATTCTGCAGGAGGGGTTGTAAGCCAAAAAAAAACCCATCAGGTATTTGTTTAAGGATCAAAGGAAACTTGCAGGTTAGTCTACACTCTGCTGCACCTTCTCACTCCGGGTATTTAGTAGCTAATGGAAGTTTTAGTAACCTACTTTGCACATTAAATTTATTTGGAGATAAGTTTCTATGAGTTTCTGCTCTCAGAAAATGTTTCATAAAGCCTTTGCTATTCATTTTTGTCATGGGGCAAGTAGGGAAGAATATGCTAATGACAGACCCTGGAACTACAGGTTCTATAATTGGCAGCTCAGTATTCTCTCGTAGCCTTAATTTATGCGTGCTATTAAAAGGTTAAAGTTGGTCACAGGTCTCCTGTGACTGTCATCTGTGAAATAATGCTGTTGGAAATGCAGTTTGGGTTCTACCTCATTCCCGCCTGCAAATAAAACCACGCATATTCTGCACATCTTTCCCCTGAACACTGACACCTCCAGCGACATAAAATCCAGCAAGCGATGTGACAGCTGCCAAGGTCAATAAGAGTTATACTGAACTGCTGAGTAAGTGCTGGCCACACAAATCAAAGCTGTATGAGGGCAGCTGAACATACACAATCTGCAACTTATTCCAAGTACTTTTTGGACTGAGACATTTTAATCATTTTTCTCTTCCACAAAATGTTATATAATGAAATGTGATAAAGTCAAGGGTATTTCGTGAAATCTTTGCTTTGTGTCCTTTGTGTCAAATTACTGATAGCAAAGGGTGTTGAAAAATACATTTCACATTTTTGAGAAGCGTAACACTTAAGGCCAATTGTAGGAGGGCAGTAATACGAATTGTAAAGTACAAATAAAGTAGCAGGAAATTTTAAAGACACATTGGGCAATGCTATCTAGTTGTGACCTAGATTCGACTATTTAGATGAATTTCTAAATAAGGAAGTCTGCATTGGACATTTTCAGGGACGCTTTAAGCCTTCTGTTTTTGCTATACCTATCGAAAAGGTTTCAGTATTCTTTTGCAGCTGCATGTTGATGTTTAATTATCAAAACACTATTATTTCCCAAGATGCTGCCAATTGATTGGTAGAGATAATAAGGTATTTCTGGCAGATCCAAGGGCTGGATTGGATTTTATATCTGAACTCCTCACTCAAAGTCGTAGACATAGAAACTGTTGCAGCACTTGTATTTTTGTCGCAGTAATGAAATATTGAGATTTAGAACAATTGCATGGAAAAATCATTCTGAACTTTGTGCCTTTAGTAAGGCCTTGTGTGCCAAACCGTCCCCGTTAGCAAGTATTTACAGCTGAGTTGAAAAACCCTGGAAATAGAAACTGTTAATAGAAGAGCTGCTGCAGCTCTAACTGGATTGCTGCGACCAGTAACACTCCAGTAATTACAGTGGAGGAAGTGTTAAAAGGGAATGAGGACAGAAACCTCTCCATCATCTGTCAGACTCTTGCTTACTCCTGGATTTTTCACCAAGAAGGAGAGCTCCTGGCAGAAAGGCTCTGCAAGGGCTCTGTCTTCCTTTATTCTATTTTTAAGGTTGCTAATTGATCCTCTGAGGCAAGGTTTAGTCCTTTTAGCGCAATCCCTCCATTAATGAGGATTCTGTACAAGAGAGGCTGGGGGCTGTGGGTGTGGGAGCCATGCAACCTTTCATGCTGGTCTTCTCCAGGATGACTCACTATGAGGGGAAGTTTGAGAACCTTCCTCACACGTCAAGAAATTGTCCCCATCCCCTGCTAATAGTGTGGGGGTTGTTACCGGGTTTGTTTTGCTGAAAGGAGCCAGGCTGACCTGGATTTTCCAGGTGTGGGTATGATAACAAGTCAAGGAATAAAGGGATGGAGAAATAAAGAGACCAGATTGTATTGGAATAATCGTTATCTTGACTGACACATTCATCCATGTTACAGAAACACAGGTAGTAGCTGCTCTGCTCTACAGTGGGACATCTCTCTTCAGATAAGCAAAATAAATTCCAGGAGAAGCTTCCCATTTGAGATATTGCCTCTGCACTAGCATAAAAATAACTTTTCAACTGCTAACTTTCTCTTGTAATACAGAACAGCACAAGAAAAAGAAGTGATGAGGCTGCTGGCAGTCAATGCCAGTCCCATCACTGCAGAGGGACTGACAGCCTGTCCTGGGCTGACTAATGGGTTAATTTTATCGAAGCACTACTACCAGACTGAAGAGTGGTTTTAGCAAGTATTTCACCATTTAAATATCAAGGCAATTTGCTGAGCAAAATGGGCCATGGTTAAGAGAGAAGTGTTTCAGTTTACTCATTCCCTGAGCAAAGCATAGTTAAATTTAGGTCTTTGGCACTATCAAGGAACATTGCCATTCTTCTTACTCAAGGGTGCTGTAGTTACACCTACAAATGCCACTATCTTGTGAAATGGAAAGAAGCTTTTTCCCCCTTTCATCCATGACTCTTTCTTACTTATCTGTTCTTTCTGCTATCAGCCAGAAAGCAACGCCTGCTAACTTTCAGGTACATCCAGAGCCCCTATGGCCAAGTGCCAGTTCTAACAGAGCCCGTGGAAAGATTTCTACTCCATTTCCATTTGATGTCAGAGCTTCCATCTGAGCTGAGTAAGGGCTTCAGTTTTTAAGCTGTGTTCTGATGAGAATTCCGTGTAGGATTTTCTATCGTGACTTATTATGATATCTGAATAGCTTTCTATGGCTCAATCCACACCCAGTGTCAGGAAGAAGACTCAATACAGCAAGTTGTCACTGGGATCCTAGGAACTGCCCTCGGTATTTAACAGGGAGAAAAGCTGGTTTCAAGTACTAATCTTAGTCATGTCTTAAGTCCACTCAAGAGACTTCAGTTTTATTTTGATCATTTTGATATATTTGAGGAAAACCCTAATAACTTCTTATTAAAAGGATCACTCAAAATTAAGAAAAAATTCTTAAGTCTTTATAAATCCTATTAATTCCCTTTTTTAAAGTAAGCTAAAACATCAATAAATATCTATTTTTGCACTAATTATACATAAATTTCTGATAAATCCAATCATTAGATTATTCTTTTCACTTAAAATACATTCACTTTTTGTTCAACATAAGGCTCACTTTCAAATGGTGTTTTTATGAAATGCATGAAGCTAATTTTAGAGTCTGAAATGAAATATTCAGGGTTTCGGATTTTCTGCCGTTCTCTTCAAATATTGTGCAAAGTCCAAAATAAGACTCGTGTATAAGCAATCCCAGAAAGAAATTGAAAAGACTACTAAAATACTGCAGTGTGTGACCAAATGCAGAAATTTTCAATCCGGAGCCCCGGGAATAAACAGAACAACCACAGAGAGCTGGATTGTATGGAAGTTGTATGTATGCATTGTTCTTCTTTGTCCTCCAAATGCAGGAAGGGGTTTGTGTCACTCTGTCTCCAGCTATTTCGTAGGTATTTGCACAACTCCCACAGAGGACTCCTGCTATCAAAATGAGGCCCAGGAAAGAAAAAGTCACAGGGCACTAGAACAATTAGCAGGATTAACTCCACATCTCTCAGTCAACAAGTGGCTACACCCCAAATTCTTTCCAAACCACCATCCGCCCTGTCAGCAGTCAGAAGTTGCTCCAAACGAGCACAGATGTTCCATGGCTCCACCTTTCTCAATCAATACCTGGTTAGAAATCAGGATCACGTTCACATCAGTTTCGAGATGCCACAGCCGCCCTGGGCTCCTGAATCACATCTCCGAGGTGGAGTGGAGCCAGCTCAGCAGAGCCACTCGACTCGGTGCCTTTCTCACCTCCCTAAAGGGGGCTCGAGTGACCAGCTGTCACGGACTTAACCTGTTTCACCTTCTGCAATTATATTGGCAACTTCCTCAGGAGAAGCAAGGGCTCTTTGGCAGGATCAAGTGCCCTGCATTTCTAGATGTGCTACAGGCATTTTGGCGCCTAAGAGAACAGGAGTTATTGAATCACACCTCTCAAATCTGTTATCAGGAGATTCATTCAGTGCAGAGCTGGGTGTGCTGGTTGAAATGCTCAGAAGGCTAAGCTGGTGCAATTCCACTGAAGGCAATGGAATTGCACAATCCGTAGATATAAAGACATTACCATATTAATATTTTTCTAGATATCCCCAGTGACCATCATCTGTCTTTATTTTTCTTTCATGGGCTTCGGTATGGCTTTGTTTGAAAAGAGATTTTATCCCTGGATTTCCTCTGTCAGACAAAGCTGAGCTCCAGGGGTACCTTAGTGCCTAACTGCTGCAGAACTACATTTAAGAAGCAGCTTCTAGACTCACACTGTAGTAATCATGTGTCTTTGCACTGGATCTTTTTTAACTTTCTCCCTGATTTTTTACAATTGTTTTAACAAAGATTCAGTGATTTGCCTAACGTAGAGTCAAAAGTGATTGTTCTTGACCCTTTTCATGCAGTTCTCTGGGATTTTGTGGATAAACGACCTTGCAAACAGAGTACACACACTGTTGCACCTGCAGCACAAGCCAGACAAGAGTTATTGGCCAGGGGGCTGGGGGCTGCCCAAGGCTATGCAAGCGTTTCTGGGTTTAGGTTTTTCCTGGTATATTCAGGCACACATAATAAAATAGAGCTTTTGTTTTAAAAATCAATAAAATGACTGATCTTAAGTCAGAAAACAGTTTTGTTTTACTTTCGCCATCATTGGTTTTTTATTGCATCTCACATTTGGTTTTTTCCTTGTCTTTTTGCTGCCAGAAAATCAGTCTCGACTTGTGTTTAGACTCAGCTTCCTACAGTACCTTATTTTTCTGAGGTAGTTCCTCCCCTCCTGTTGCTGTTGCTGGTTTTGAATCTTTCTCACCCGGGGTTTCCTTCCACTTTCTCCACCAGGCTGTTACAGTTAACTCTAATACATAAGGAATGATACAGTGAACAATTACACCATTTAGAGACAAATTGCTTTTTTTTTTTTTCACTCCAAGCTACATGGACCAATAAAATAGGAAACCAGATGAAGCAATGAAAGACAAGTTCCACAGTTAGTTCATGTGCTTCTAATCAATTATGCCAGGTCTGGACATAGCAAGACTGTACCAAAATTAATCTAAGTTTCTGTTCTTCCACCCTGGTCTCAACTGTTCGTTCGCATTTCTATTTCAATCTGCCACCAAACTGTGATGCCACCCCTCTGTGGTGCTACACGGCAGATCAGTAAAATCATCCAGGCTAAAACCTTCCCCACCCAGATCATTTTATTGCTCTAATTTGTGCTGCCACCTTGAACAACTGCAGGAACAACCACAGCACAGGTGGGAATTCACCAGCTGAGACAAGGGCAGGCAGCTGGGTGCTCTTTAAGCTGGTGTAGCTGTTACACATCTCGTGTTGCAAATCTAGTGTAAATAATTGCATTCTTGCTCATCTGGCTTCCTTCACTGTGGCTCATTAGTAAATCTTTCTAAATAGCTTACTAGGACAGGCAGCAGCTTTTCTAACTTTCTTCATATTCCTCCCAAATATTATTTCGTAAACGACCTTTTGACTTCCAAGAAGAAAGAAAAAAAGAAACAAAAATGATTCCTGACCTCTTTGATATCTTGCAAAAATGGTAAGTCTGACTATTTGTTACACTCCTGTGTTATTAATACCAATAAATGTTAAAGATACAAAGATCAGTTCCTGTATAAATCTTGGTTCAAGGATGACGGGCAGGCAGCTAGAAAACATTTCTTCATGTCTTTTTCCCCTAACGTAAAACTCTCACTAGAAAAATGATAAGGATAAATGGCACCTATCCAAGTGATTCCATTACAGGAGCTGGTTTGTCTGCAACAGATGATTCACTATTTATAGTGTCTTTAGTGCTGCCTCACAGTGTGCTCTCACAGTCAATCTCAAAGACGTTGTTTAGGCAGGGTAATGTACCTGCCTTCTCCGAAAGACAGAAACTTCTGCAGACAAAGAAAAGAACATCTTTGGGGATGAATTTCTCTACCTACAGCCATTCAAAACCTACACAGAGCTGGAGTATAACAGAGAAAGAAGACCAGTGTAAAGCCAGGACAACCTTTCTGGCTTTGGGGACCTCCGTGATGCTCCAAGGTGTAAGAGCAGCCCCGAGCAAGGCTGTCAGTTCCTTCTGGAAACATTTAGACACTCTCAGCTGGAGCCAAAAGCCCAGCAAACCCAGCTCTGATTTCTCCCAGTGCGAAGGGCTCCAGCTGAACTGCCAGCTCTGACAGACATCAAACAGCAAGGTGAGAAAATGCAGCTCGTGCTTCCTGACAGGCACTTACACCACAGTCCCTTCCAGACTGCAGCATTTAGGAGCCGCATTCAAGCTGCTGGCCTGAGGGAAAGCTGCACAAATCTCCACAAAGACTGAAAAATACATGTATTTAAGACACTAGGTAGCACAGAGGATGTACCCACGGTGATTTTATCAAGCAGCATCAGGAAGCGTGTGTGTAATTGCAGCTCAGGTGAGTTTACAGCATTGCAGGGTAAGCGCTGGAAACTCATGGCATTATCGTAGCCTGGGTATGCACCAACAGCTGAAAAGCAGCTGTGGAATCCATTTCACTGATACATGGGTATGCAACCAGTATTTTAGTTGCTCAATGCAAAATTGCCCTTTTCACAGTAAAACCCAAGAATGACTGTTTCTTCTTCCCCATTTCACAGAAAAATACCTGTTTAATATTGCAAATATTCACTCTCAAAAAATGTCTCTGGCCCCTACGAGAAGTGTTCAGTGCCTTTTATTCCCTAAACATTGTTATTAGACTACATAAACTGTAAACATGGAAACAACGACACACTTTAAAGGCAGTTTGGATAATAAAAAAATGAAGTGTTCCTTTCTGAAAAATATCACAATGGGAGTTTTCAACATCAAAGCATTTGTCAAGAATATACACAGAACTATCACAGAACACTGCAGCCATTTTATTTTTCTTGTTTAGCATTTCCAATTCACTGTCATCGAGCACTACAAATAGAGGTTACAATGTTTTGCTTTCCTTTGTTGTTTTGGCTTTTTTTAAAGCCTTCACACAATGACACACCTCTTTAAAATACTGAGATAAACCATCATAAAGAAACATCTAGATTACCTTTGTGGTCTCATTCTCCAGAAAATACAAAAGCATTTTAAAAATGTGTTATTCAGAACATTTCAGACTATAAGTAAACCCATTTTATGCTTAATACTCTGTATGAATGATACATTTAAAATCTACATAACTGATGTCTGCTGGTTAAACGTGTCGCAGTTTTTGGATTGGGTTTTTTTTGCAGCACCTTTACAGAAACTTTAAGAAAAAAACATAAACTGAAATCTACATCACAGGTGAGAAAAAACATGAGTTAGATTGACACCTGCAAATCCTGAAAACACTGGGGTTTAGCAGTTATTATCAAAGGGCAGTCAGAATTCCCAAGGGGATGCTGACATTTTTTCCAGCAATAAGTGCAAAATCTTCTCTTGTTGATTCTTACCCTGGACAACCTCAGTTAATAGATCTGGTGTGCTCATAGGTGTGCTCCTCATCCTGGCTTCACTTTCATAGATATCTCTGCAATAAACCATTTTCTGGGAGTGATTCATTGCAAATACAGGTTCTCACCTCATTTCTTTCTACTCCTTCCTCAAGGTAAAGAGGAGTCTTGACAGTGTTTTCACTTGAGCTCCTTTCAAATACCAGTAGAGCCCCAAGGATGGGGTTGGCTGTGCATGTGAAAGCTGATGTAATGATGGGCCAACACCCAACTGAGCTAGGTGGGCAGTGCCAGACACCAGGCCTGCACTGTCACTCTGCAGAGTTCATTAAACCTTCCTGTCCTATCGAGGGGCCCCAAACAGCAGCTTTCCTTTGACTCCACATTTCCTATTTATTTTTGTCCTTTTAATCTTACCATGACATCTGCCTCCAAGTCCATAAAACATGTCAGCAAACTTTTACCAAAAAACCGAGCAGGTGGCTTCCACATTTTCCTCTCATTCTAGATGAAGGAGGGGATTTCACTTTTGCTTTTCCATGCTGACCCCCTCAGCCTGCTTCCTCCCACAGCATCAGTACCACCCCGTTTCTTTGGAAGTCCCCTTTAGGAACAACTGTAAGCTTGCCCCTAACAAAACCAAATGTTTCCCACCAAGCAGCAGCATTCAGTCCTGGTGAAAAGACTTGGTGAAAAATCAAATCAAATCTGCTTGTAGCAAGGCAAGACTCCAAGGATTTTTAACTAAGCCCAGTTCCTCAGAGCTTTATGACATTGTATCCTTCACAGATTTCCCTAAGTGCCACCTCTTCCTCCGTGCTCTGGGCTGTATTTTGGTCAATGATGTGTGAAAATGCAGATCAGTGCCATTCACTGCAACAATTAGTCAGAGTTTCCACTGGTGTCATTGACAGAAGAATTTGGATAATATCTGCCTCATCCATAAAGTAATAAAATGCAAAATTGAATGAACCAGATGTATTGGCAATCGATCATTCATCCATCATTTGTTTGATGTGAAGATGTTTCACTGACTAAAATGTTTTAATGTAAAGAAAAAATTCACATTTCAGAACAAGAGTTTTGTAATTGGCAATGAATCCTCAAGTGAATTTTATAGATCAGTTAATGTCTAGATGAGTTAAGGGTGAAAGGTAAACTTGACATTAAGTGCTTAGTTAGGAGTGTCAAAGGATTCATTTTTGTTGCTAAAGGGATACTGGGAAACTACACTACTTTTTTTCCTTGTTGGAAAAACAAAAGGTTTATAAGAACATTCAGCATCACTGAAGTCTTAGGAAAATAGTGCAAACTTCATGGAGCTGACACTCACCACTAAAATAGGTTATTCATAGAGAAAACTTTGATATTTAGCTCCATATTTCAGCCAGTTTACAATTTTAAACCTTGTTGACCGTGTTCCACACCAGCTGCCTATGCAAGACTTGGTTTTCTTATATCCTTGATAAAAAGCTACTGTTAAAGTAAGAATATTTTGGTCTTAGAATGTTTCAGTTTTCCAAAGCACACAATTGATATTTTGGCTTTAGCTACTTGGCACCCTCCCTTAATCTTAGCAGAAGATGCCAAGCAAGGCAAAGTACACAAAGCAGGAAATCACAAGTCTCATGAACCGTATCTTGCACCAAGCAAATTCCCCTGACCTCTGTGCACACCAGCAGCTAACAGGAGCTGTATCCATTTGCACTCAGACATCTTTCCTGCTTTCAGTTCCAGAGGAAAGTCACTCACAGCATTATTTCCCACAGCATTATTGCAATAAGGCTACGTACAACATGTCAGGCTGTCCTTCACATCAGAACTGACATTTCAGGGGGTTTTATTTGCTTCCCAGACTTTGAGACTTTGCATTTCGCTGTTTCAAGTCTTCCATGTGACTTCCACTGCTAGAATTCTTCTGCTAAGCATTGCCTTCATAGTGGAAGTGTCACGTTGGAAAAGCTGATGCAGAAGACTACAATTAGTATGTAAGTCCTACCAACGCAACTAAAGCTAATTAAGTAATAAAGGATGAGTGACAGAATCAATATAGTCATAGACTGGGGAGAAATTCTGAGGCAAAGCAAAAAGGAGAAGTTGAGTGAAAGGAACAGCAATTTTAAGACTGATAGGAAATACAGAATATACATAAATGCTTTACAACAACTGAAGAACCTCTCTATCAGAGCATTAAGTGGAATATAACACACCTGTCTATGAAACATAGGATATGTAACAGTTATGATGATTATAAGTCGTTTTCAGTATCAAGATGCAAACCACACCTTTCCAGTGCATATTTAATTAAACCTTCGACCTAAGACATTGTGCTCATATGAATAAGATATTTAGTATGGTACCAATATCAGAAATTAATAAAAATGTGACATTAAGAAAATGAAATATAACCCCATTATAATATAGAGCAACATCAATACCGGATTCAAAAGCATATGAGAGATGATCTATAGCCCACAGAACTGAACAGTCAGTGTTAGAACTTCATATTGAGAAACTTATTATAATGTTTCCATATGCTCATGGAAATTTTAATAAGGCAATTACAGCACAATAGGAGGATTTGGGAAACAGAAAGAAGCTGGTCAGCTTACGGAGCATAGTGGGAAGCAAAAAGGTCGTTTATGGATTGATTGTTAAAAGAACAGACAGTGGAATACACGGAGGTGCACACTTGTCATCAAGCTCCCTGCTGATGGTACTCATTTTCTTCCCCTCTTAAATGAACACCTCCTTACTTGGCTCAAAGATGGATCAAATGAGCAAAATCTGGAATTGAGCTCCAGAGAGAGGAGCACTGCATAAGTCTGGAATAAATATTAAATAAGTCAGGGCAGCTGGGGCTGTTTTTTGCCTCGCTGTTCTGTACTGATGAGTTCTCTGGGCATCAATTCTTCCTGAGCTGTGAAGGGTGACAAGAGGTTTGTGTGTGCTTGACTCGATATAGCAGTGCCACTGTTTTCTGTAAACACAACTCCAGCTCTCCTGTGACACAAACGAGGATCTGGGAACAGAAGGAAGTGCTGGACAGAGAGAAGCTCAGTTCCTGCTTTCTAAAAGCAGAAAGAGGCAGTGCTGTTTTGTTTTCAACAAGTAGCCAGCAAAGATGCTTCTCAATAACCATGGATCAGCTCCCTCAGCAGTGCCATCAGTAGATCCTAGTGCCTTCTTCTCCTGTTCTCAGACCCAAGAGTGCCCTTTATAAGCATTTGATTGTGCTTTTGCAGCTCCTACTATTTGCTAATTCTTGCTTTTTCTGCTCATCACCACCTCTTCACCATTCCTTGCACAGCACTTTCCCTCCCCTTCTGCTGGCTGAAGCTCCTTCAGAAAAGATATTTCTAATTAGGCATGTACAGAAGGTAAAAGCCATCCTTAGCTAACCCCTCTGAGGCCAGTGCCTCAAGGTGATTCCAGCCTGCTCACAGGCCCAGCCAGCCCACAGGCTCCAGGGGAATGAGTCTAGCCCCAAGCTGTGCTGGCTCCACTGCTCTCTTTGCTGCCAGACTGCTTCCACCCAAGAACAGAGATGTTTAAGTTATTTTCTTCCTGCTCTGGTTGTTGTTAATAGGCTGTGCAGCAATCCCTGCTTCACTGATCAACATAAACCATCATTTATGAAGCAGCTTCAGAACCCTGTAAAAGGGATGAAACAAGTGCACCTGACCTTTCCCTACGGACACCACCAGCAGCATGACCAGTGTTGCGTTGGCTGTTCCCTTACCAGCATAATAAACCTAAACTTTGTTGTAACTTATGTCCAAAATACCTCCCCCTCTGCAGCATTTCCTTGTACTTTCCCTGAGTGAAAGCCAGAACACTGCATGCCATCTTTATTCAGTTATAAGAAGTTATGGCAAAATTAAGAATGCCTATTACAAAAAAAAAAATGTTAAGAATTAGAATTAATACATTTAATTATTGTTCCCTTAATTTAAAGCGAGAGGCTTCATGACTTCCAAGACCTGGCAGGTTTTCAAAGCAGACCTGTGAGCCTTGATATGCAAACGGCTCCTGATCTGAGACTTTTTGCCAAAAGGCAAACTCAGAAGAGCAATAAATGGAACAAATCTAGACTGTCTTTGGAGATTAGCCAAGTATTCATAAATGGCACATCTTGCAAAGACAGGCAAGTGAAGCGTCAATAAACCAGTAAACCAATAAACACTGAAATCTCTCTGTTGTATTCATTATATATTCACAGCTCTTTCTAAACTTAGATAAGAACCAATAATAATCCATTCGATACCCTGCATCTGAAGCCTGGCAAAAAAACCCCCACCAAACACACAAACAATTTTATTTCTGTTCTTGTTGTATAAACTTTTCCCTCTAACATGATTTAAAAATCGAATCATTCCTGCTGTTTCTTTCTTTTTGAAGTGTTTGAATTTTTCTTAAATGACATGGCTCCCAGTTTCAAATCTTATCTTTACCCCTGAGGTGTGCTTGGAGAGTCTCACTCCACAAAGAAAAACACTGTTAAAACAACTGGAGAAACACCCAGTTAGCACTAGCTAAGAATCTAAATGTGACTCCAAACGGAAATGATCTATGGAAATAAACCCCACAAGTTTATGGTACGTATGCACTGTAGTCAAACATGTGACAGAGACAGGGCAGGCGTCCTTGTCAGGACACTGAGTCTGCAGCAGCATCTTGCAGAGACAAGGAGAGTGCCCAGGCAGCTCTCAGCATGGCTAAAATGCAGTGTGGGCACAGGGGTCTAGATCAAACATGTCAGGCCAAGTTAGTCACACAGTCTGTGGCATAAAATAACGCCTGTGATTATGTCTGTCACCAGTGACTGGATTAGAGGCTGATGTCTTGCCCCACAAGCATGAGATTCTGGGTCCATTTCCCACCACAGTATCAGGCACGTCCCATTTACAACTCCAGATACTCTCACGAGACTCTGAAACTCCACTGGTAACTCTGCTTGCAGTCACACTGGCTTGCAGTCACCCTTCTCGAAGAACAAGGCTTTGTCACAACACGAGCCATGGGCTTGGCAGCCTAAAACAGTGGATTCAGTGCTGTTCACACAAAGCACGCACTCCAAGGGAGATTTAGCTCAGGAAGAACCTGTGACAAGTTGGCAAGTGCCACCAAGAGCAGCTGTGCCACCTCTCTGGTGGCTGGTGTCCCATCACTGGTGTCGAGAATGGGAGATCTTCCCCCGGCCACCCTCCTGCTTTCCTGCAGCGAGTTCCTCCCTCCTGCTGCAGCAGCGCAAACACTCAGCAGAGCTCTGGCTGAGCTCGTTTCACACCCCGCCCTGGGACACAGTGACCCTGGTCCTGGGAAACTCTGGCACGTGCCAGAGGCTGGGCAGCGTGCAGGGCCAGGGGTGAGGGGCACACCAGGACCACTCTGACCCTCCAACAGGGGAGGAAGACCCCAAATTCAGACAGGCTACGGCAGACTTGCAGGAACACAATGCAGCATGGTGTCTGGGAGCAGTAGGAAGAGTTTGAAGAGCAGGGATGTGATGTGTGGCACCACCAGACAGACAGTGCCCAGTGTGCACTGTGCTGTTCACATTCCTTGTTACCACCAGAGGAGTAGAAAGTTTGGAGTTTCTCTTTTTTTTTTTTAATTAATATCCAATTTCAGTTTGAGCAGACAAATATATAGACATCCATTAATATTTGAGATTAAAATCTTTATCCAGGCTATTTTCATTACTTTTAAATATTTCACAGCCAGTACCTGATGAAAAAGTTGGCTTTTCTTGACTATTCGCACACCAAAAGCAATGCCCAGTTTAAGCTGCATCGTTACACATTTAAAAAATGTAGAATTGAAACATACACTGAGATTTTTCATTTTCCCTTGCACAACACTCAATAAAATCTTAAGCCCTGCAACAAAAAATTACTACTATTGCTCCCACCACAGCAACCTCACAAATCACCCTTTAATTCTGGTGAAATGGGACAAGATCAGCTCAGAGCTGAAGACTCCCTACAGTATTTCATCTAATAATGGCTATCAGAAACCTGATGCATTTCAACTCTGGAAAAACCTCACTTCAGCTATCAAAACTCTTACCAAGAAATATATTTTTGTTTCCTTTTAGCAGCAGTTTCAGATGGATTGATCAGCTATACTCCAAAAATTTTCGCCTTAGTAGCTCTAATGACTCCTTCGGATAAGTTATCAGAACTTTTTCCAGTTCTTACCCAGAGCTCTTCTGTGCAGACACTGCCGTGGTGCAAGGCTGGTGCTCAATAACAGTTTGCAGAATATTTCATTCGAGTTAGTGGCTGGATTGCACTTTATATGCTTGAGCAGCACTTTGCAATGCATGTTCTGTCATTTTGGTTTACTCAGAATATTACTTTTTATTTCTACAGTGGTGTGTCTCCGAGCCTTGCAAGTGACAGAAGTTAACATATTTTACATCTCGCCTCTGCTTTGATTTCCAGGATTTTATAACCCATTTGAAAGCTGTGCTGGCTACTGTCACTGGCAGAAGTCCCACGGGTGACTTGGTGCCAGGCAACTCTGCCCATTTGAACCCTGTGCTCTGCTCTCACCTTTGAATTCTCCTGGAAAGTGCATGGACAAACTTGACTTCTGCATGAACTTCCTCTTTATTTAAACCTGACAGATGCATTATTTTTTGCTTTTAAAAGCCAATATTCTTATGAACACTGTTCACGTTAATACAAGATACCTTAAAGCATTAGCAAAATGTAATGTTTTAAATGGTATTTAATGCAGCCATTATTGTCTCCAACCCTGTGAACACCTAAGGTCATTCCAATCCATTTCATAAGAGCTCAATTCTGTTGGGCGGAAATGTGTTAAAATATAAATGCATAGATTTCATATGAAGAATGAAGCTAAATGTAGTACAACCATGGAAAAAAAATTAATGCTGGGGGCATAATACCATGCTCAAAGAATCGAGTTCAACATTACCTACAGCTCCTAGATCTACACTGCTGCTGCATGTTTTAAATTTTAATTCAGAAAACATGGAGAAAGATTCAATTTGCTTTCCTGGTACAGTCATATTGATATAAAAGCTTTGCTTCTGCATTATGATCACTATTAAGAGTCTACAAATTGTATTGCAGATTTAAACACCACAGACTCTTTGAGAAACCCTCCAGGTTTAAGGTGAGAAGTGAAAGTTATTTTTCAGTACAAGTTCTCCTGAAAGCACACAGGGAAAAAAGATCCCAGCCTATTAATCCAGCAGCTCCAGTGATTCAGTCCGTAGCACTCAGCAATCTGAATTCAACACGAAGCACCTATTCAACCAGGCTCCACTGTGCTCCCATCCACTGCCCAAAGATGCCTAAACACAATTACGTGACAAATCAGAGGGCGCCAGCATGACGGTGAATAGGAAAGCTTAGAAGTTTCCTTTTTTAAAAAAAACCTTCCCTCAATTTCAGTATATTTTGAGGAAGACAAAGACAACTGCTCACGCAGTAAGGAAAAACAGATAGACAAGTGTCTTAAGGTAAGACTGTTCATTTCATGCTTTATTAGCACAATCCTATTATATATATTTTCCCCCTTCGTTTTAATTAACAGAACTGCAGTATAATGAAGCCATCCTGAAGGCCTCATAGTTAAAAGCTGTAACTTCTATTATAAACTCTATTTTCGGTGGTATACAATCTTGGCTAGGGAATTAAAAAACAGCTTAGACTGAAAACTGTTGGGTTTATCTTGAACACGAACAGAAAAGAGGTTGAGGTCTATGATTTGAAGACAATCTGGCAGTGTTGAGTTACAGGTCACTGACACTGCCTTAATTTGAAGTGTTCTAAACCCCTCCCAAAAAACTTGTATCTGAACACTGCAATACTTCATTTTTTCCTGTCAAGGAATGCACAGCTTGTACACAGACTGAAAGATTTACATTTTGCATCTCGGTGTATTTGTAGTTCTTATTTGTGTGCACATGTCCCCCTCAACAGAGACTTCTGCAAGGGGCAGTGATGGGAGAGAGCTCAGAGTAACTCCCTGTCTGCCAGCCCAGGGAGAGGGTTCTCCAAAGCCAAAGGAAGGAGGTCATTCAGCCCAGAATACAAGCAACTGCTCTCCTTTGGGCATTACCAGCCCTGGGCTTGGGTCTGGAGCACCCAGCTGAACCCGAGAGACCCCTCCAAGCAGCCCTGGTGCATCTCAGCTGTGCCTCCTCTCACTCCCTTCAGTTGGTCATCCTGCCCTGCAGATAATCCATTTTTTCCTCTCCACATCCTTAGGAACTCGAATATATAAACTACACTTCCCAGTTAATGAAGCCCTCATTTGAGTTAAAATCACAAAAAAGTGTTTTTTGGGGGAAACCAGGGCTCTTGCACCAACCTTACAAGAAGGTGTTGCTTAAAACACACATATGATGCTGCTGGCCCCACGACTGAGCTAGAAGGTGACCGGTGTGTCACAACAGCACCGCAAGGTGAACAGCCCCTGCATGTGGGCAGGAGGCAGCTGGTGTTTCCAGCTCTGACCCTGGAAGCCGAGCTCTCGAGATCCCCACCTTATCTGATGCTCGAGACAAGATTGTATTCCACTCTCCCCAGACACCCACACACCATTTAAGAAGTCCATAACATCTCCTCATCCCTGCAGCCGTCTACCTCAGAGTTCCATCGGTATTAAAGCACTACGATTTCCATCCCAACTCTTTGGGAGTGATGAGAAATTAAAACAAGAAACATTTATTTAACAGCAAATGTCTCAACTCCAGACATATTCCTCTTCAGAAAAAAACAACCATATGGATGGTACAAATGTTCCCAAAAAGTTATGAGCCTCATCCGATGACTTTCTCTGAATAAAAAAAAGGGTCTGCATCAGAAGGGCAGACGTTTACGCTCAGCAAAGCAAAACTTATTTTGCATGAACCTGATATTTACTTTTTATGAAGTCCACATTGAGCTAAGAGAGGCAATTAGCACGGATTGGATCAGTGTTGCCTCAGGAAAGTGTGGCAAGATTCTGAATTGGAAACAAGGAGATTATTAGATGAGATGCTCCGGCTCTCCGCCTCCTCAGACCATTATATAGATAAAACTGCATTTTCTGGAGTGTATAATGCAGAACAAAATTAAGTAGATTTTCCCCTTTTCTGTAGGGATATGCTTCATAAAGGCAAAGACAGCTCTGTACTCCCTAGGCAGCAGAGGAGAAGTGAGATAGTATCTCTAGCCCGTAATCTGTTTTGCTGATTCTGGAGCCGTAAGAGATGGGAAGAGAGGTCTAAAGGAGCTTGTTCCATTTTCCAAAACAACTAATGGGCAAGGTGATATTGACAGCTCCTTTAAGCCTTCAACCTTCACTTATCAAAGAAGTATGGAATTTATTTTTTTTGTCATTGACTTCAACAGTGGAGGATCATGCCTTAAGAAATGCAGTTTTTGTGGGAGTGAGATGAGCTGAAGAGCAATTTGCCCCCCCTTTGCCACTAATTTCACAATATTAAACACTTTCCTTTAACTGTAACATTCCCCTTTAATGTTTATATCTACATCCCACATTTATTCAACATTCATGTTTAACTTTACATTAAAAGGTTGCCTCCCTTATGACACCCTGTGTGTACGGCCATAAAATGTCAAGCCCTCGCAAATTCTTACTGCAAGCATAGAGAAAAATGGAGAAAACGTTACAAAACCAGCAACATAAGCAACTGATGTGGTTCCTGTGCGATAACCAGCCCAGGGATCACGTTATCCAGCTGTGCACGCTCACAGTCACTGAATAGCGTAGAGGATGTGAGGGCTGCCAAGTGCAGGCAAAGTAGTGCCTGAACTGGTGGAATCATCTGCAAAGCCTCACTGGTTTGCTTTCCAGCCTGCTGAGGGCACTGAGCAAAGCAGGGCATCTCCAGGCAATGGGCTGGGCGCAGGCAGGACAGTGACACAGCAAGAGCACAGAAAGGTTGAGGTGCTGGAGCAGGTCCATCAATACCGCATTTCTCACGCACAATCCATTTGCCATTTACAGGGGTTTGTTATCTCCCCATCAACGGATCAATGGAATTACAAGCTTATTATGCACAGTCAGGCTTGGATTATAGTACATATTAAGACAACATATGAGGTTTTTTAATACTGAAACAATGTTTTGCTTGTTTAATTTTTAAACACCTACTACTACCAGAGCATAAATCCTATTATCTGCTTTTGAAGTTATTGCCTCAAGGTCATCTTCAACAGTATTTACCATTATGCTACCAATTTCAAGAAACTGTCTTTAGAAGGGTTTTCTATATTTACCAATTGCGAGTTTGGACTTTAAATCAGTCAAGTTACCTGATTTCGATGCAAACTGGGGGGAAATGTATGAATTAATTTCGGTAGAGATGAAAGTGACTCACCAGTATCTCTATTCAGAGAAGCACTGCAATCTATTGTGGTGGTATTGGCAGCAGGACAAGACACATTACACCTGCAATGAATCAGAGGAAGGAAAGGAAGTCGGCTTGTCCATGAGGGATGGAAAAGCCAAGTTAAGTTGTCAGAGTACTCCTCCATCCCACAAGAGGCTCAGGGTGACAGCAATACTTTTGTTTATTGTTCAATCAGCTTTCTACAGTGCCCAGTCCTGTACAGTAGCGGAAAGACAAAGAAGGTAGTCCGTAAAAATGAGAATGAAAGTGACCACAGCAGATTTGATCCAGAGCTTCACGAAATGTGGAGGAAATGCTTCAGATATTCAGCATCTTCCCTGGTGGCGTCAGACTGGTATGTTCTAGTGCCTCCTAATCAATATTCAACAAACCAGAAGTGGCCTTTCTCTGAGGGGCTAATGAGTGCTTATGACCCCGATCTGGTGTTTACCAGATTGTTAATACTGGTACTCAAAAGCCTAAGTGAGGACAGCAGGGCAAAAGAGTAATTTGGTTTAAACCAGTCACAAGCCGCATTTCTCTCAGTAAAGTTATGATGGCTATTTGTCATGCAGCTCTGCCTTATACAAGCAGAACAGAAATTAAAGGATTGTGATATTTTTAATATTACATTTATGAAGATGATTACCCAGCTGCTGTTTAATTTCCATCTGTGTTCTGCTGCATTTATACCATTAGTGCCACACTGTGGTTAGACAGACAGACTCATATTTTGGAGAAGAAAGTGTGGCTGACAATTATCATTTAACTGTGTGGAGTAGCAACAAATGGGCTTTTCTGTACACTGTTACCTATAAATTATAATGACTGCTTGCTTTTTGATAGCTTTTCAAAATCAAGCAAGAGACACAAAAAGTCATGCAAGCCCCAGCAGTTCTCTGCTGCGTTCAAAGAAGTTGCCTTCATAATAAATTTGCAAAACTTCAGTTTAAATAGACTAATGAAGTCCCTCCCAGCAGGGAGTACATAATCATTTTTACACTAAAAAGAAAATTGCAATACATCTAATACCTCTTTGCTTCCTTTTTTTCTTAAACCTTTTTTTTATATAATTTTACATCCATGCATCATAGAACTGTTTTTTTTCTGTCTGTTACCCTATCCCAGTAATACACTCCTGCTTTCCACATGGTAAATTAAATTCTGTTTTCCAGTCAGTCATAGGTTTACAGGATGCTCTCAGTGTGCTCTAGACAGGATGAAGAACCTTTGACCATCTTGAACAACTGTCTGGCATCCTGCGTCCTGAATAGGGCAGCAATTCCGCTTTCTCAGAGTCACCTGGGATTCCCAGTGCCATTAGCTACCCAAAGGGATGTCACCTGTGGAGCAGAGCTCACAGAACCAGTACTTGCATCCCCCTGGGACATTTGCATGTGCTCGTGGGAGGCCCCTCATCCCAGGTAACCACCTTTCCTCATCAGACAAGCACAGCTCCGCTCCCACCACTCGTGTTCTTGCTCACCACCTGCCTCTCAGATGGACTCTGACAGCTCCTACCATTTCCTTAGGCCAACACTCTAAAAGTTTTATACCCCTTACCATCCTGGATATCGATTTGGAGAGGCTGCAGTTGATTCAGGCTGTTTTGACCCAGGCAGGAGGTATTTCCCTATTGATGCACCTTTTTACCACTGCCTCACTCCTCGTGAAAATCTTGCTACAGCTGCCTTTGATTTCGTTCTGTTTCTTCTGCAGGGAAATGTGATACAGGCAGCCACAAAGCAGAGAACATTTTGGAGGGTTTTGAGGGGGATTTTTTAGGTTTTTTAATGCCGCACAATATTACTTATTTTTGACAACAGGCTAGACAAACTCCACCAAAGCTCTTATTTGAAGAGAAACAGAAATCAGCACCTCTGCTCTTACTCCTTTCTTTTACAAAGAAGTACACCACACTGATTTTTTTAGAATGAGTCTCAGCTGTTTTCAAACTGTCACTTAACCTCTGCCTCTTCAGCCTGAAAACAAGCAGCTTCTTTTCTCCCACATATGACACCTTTGATTGGGAATTTTTCTCTTCATAGTTGGTTCTTCACACTTAGAAGAGCTATAAATGGTAAAAAAGGTACACAACCCTTATTTTCTGAAATGCAGAGGAGAGCTGAGGGTTTGTTTGGGGTTTTTTTTTCCCCTTTTCTGTATTTTATTTCTTGATGTCTGTTTCTTGATTTCTTCTTTTACAACACGAAAACCACTTGCTTCTCTTTGTGGTCACTACCTTTCATAGATGCTGACCATTCAGATTTGGTATTGATTACAGCATTAGTTTGGGGTATTCCTTAGATGTAAATATCAGGCCTATTACCTGCGTGCATAGGTTCTAAAAATACATCGTTCCAAGCATAGACATTGTGCTGTCTCAGGCAACTATCCATAAATCTCTTAAAGCACTAAAACTCAAGGACTTGAACTCATCAAGAAACAGTTATCTTTACACATACATCAAGCCAGCTTTCCACATGTGACAAATGTGCAATTATTTACACATCCAATAGAGACCTGCATTCTGTCTCAGCTCATTGTGGCAAATTCCTCACAGTAAATTCAGAGTAACTGCACTGCTTTCAAAGAGTTGGGCAAAGCGTGTGTGGCCAGACACCTCTAACGAGAACAGGACTGCTGGCTTCCTCCCATTCTTTTTGGATGCTCTGGATTCCTCCTCCTATAGACAATTAGAGCAATATAGATGAAAGAGTATTTATTTATTGGGCCACTAGTCAAAAAAGCTGCAAAGTCATACAATGAGGGAAGAAAAGAGAAACCACAGGAATTATCATGAATCTCACTTGCACTTTTACCTTTGAAAGACTCCTCTTCATTAATTAAAGACTGTATTACCCTAAACTGAAAATCAACTATTCTCATGAGGTTCAAATGCACAGTATCTTCTTCCTTCCTAAGAAATACAATTTTTACTGAGATAACTTCCTTCTTCTCAAATACAGAGGAAAAAAAAGTAGTAGCAAATCTGTCTCAGAAATAATAACTTACCCATTATATTGGAGTAGTATTTAAGTGACAACAAGGCAATCAACAAAAGAGCAACATTATTTGTTCAGTCAATTTCTTTCAGAGTTATAAAACAATTCGAAGCCCAGGCCATTACAATGCTGATAAAAGAAGAGAGGCAGAAACCTGGGGAAAAAGAAGCACGGCAATATAAAATATTCAGAGTACTTACACATAATATAGTTTCAGAGACAGTGGACACAAAATAGGAAAACAATTGCAGTGTTTGAAAACTAGAGCTGGGCAAATCAATGATTGCTAGTAATCAGCCATGCCTCACGCACATCATTTATTCAATCAGAATCCTTACTTTGTCGTCCTTGACAGAAACAATAAAAAACTCCTCTACGCAGTTAAGCCTCAATCTGTATATCTGAGGAAGACAGGAATCAGATAAATTCATTTTAAGGCAGAATTTTTTCTCTGCTTTTCCTCATAGGTGGTAGTATTCCAGCTCTCCAGTGTCCTACCATGTGATTGTGAATCACAGTTGTTGCAGAAGCACTCACATGGAAATAATGGTGGTAACAGCAGCCGGGTTCAGTGGCGCCTTCTGCCAAATAAAGCCAAAAAGCATTCAGTATTAACAACCGTGGAGGTCATCACCTCAGTGTGAGGGAAAAGTGGAAGTTATTGATATCGGAGATATCAAAAAACATGACTAAAATACAAGGAAAAGCTGTTCATCAATATATTTTTTCATATATTTTTGTCATTCTTGTCAGCATGGTGTGCAAAAGCCCCTATCCTGGGAGGTAATCCCATTCTGCTAAACCCCTTGTAAGCAAATAATAAAAAGATGGATTAAGCGCCAAAATCAAAGAGGACCTAACATGGAGGAAACCAGGAAAGGAATACAAGGAGACGGGCTCCATCGGCATGACAGGCCCTGCTCTCCACACACGAGGAGCCTCACGTGTATCTGTGGCCAGCATGAATTATAAAAAGCAATGTGAGGGATGGCAACAAAGACATTTCCAAGACGTGTCTTCAGACTGGGAAGGCAGTTTGAGAGAAGACCTTGTGCTTGTAAATGCAACAAAGCCAGGCCGGTGCTGTGGGATGTGGGATGTGGGATGATCTGTCACTTCTCAGTGAGATGATCCGTCGTGACCAAGGGGATGAGAAAAAGTTGGCGTTTGGCACGGCTACAGTTGTCAAGGTCAGAGAAAATTATCTGCGGTAGCCAAGGCACAAGTAATTAAAGTCTAGACAAGATTGTTAGGGACTTCTCTGTCCCACAGTCACTGGTGACAGTGCCCTTTCTCTCTTCTCTGTCCAGCCCTCCCATTTTTCTATCTTGTGCCAACCCTTCCACCTCTTGCCCTATCTTCGTTTGTTCTAAATTAAACCCAGGCTGAAAACAACAGTTGAAGCAGCTTGTGTCACAACTGACATCACACAGTAAGGATCATATTAGCTAATGCATTAAATAGACATTGAAAACCAGGGAAAGGGATAAATTATACCCTTGTGTGTTTGTTCAGCTGCTCTGCCCTGTCAGTTGTGGTGTTTGTTTGTTAAACTGTCCTTGCTGAGAACAATATCCCGAGAGCTCCGGTGCTGACAATGCCGAGGGAAAGGAATCCCAGCCCCTCACTAGGCGTGCGTTCCCCCTTCCCTTCGAACGGGTCTGTAACCATCGCCTCCCAGGACCCTCTTCTGATCTTTGTGTTTCAGGAGGAAATTTTGTACTGATGGAATTGATGTATAGATCTGGAGCAAGCACGGAACGAAGATGGTTAAAAACTGGAACCAAGGGTAGGATTTTGCGAGATTTGGAAATATGTTAAGAAATCAGGCAATACATCCAGAAATCTATCCCAAAGCTCTAAAAAAAGGAAAATGATACTTCAGTTTTAGCTATCATTAACCAGGAAAGCATCTTTTATCATTTTTTTCCATCCTAAGGATAATTTGGGGAACAATAAGTCTTTGAACTGGTATTTCAAAGGAAGATCAAGCCTTTTTGCAACTTCTTATTCCAAGTGATTGATGTGTTCATGGCAGTATTCTTGTTCACAGATCAGAAATGACAAGAACCAACACATAAAATCACCCGTAAAACATTCCAACTAAACATCTACCAAGTCCTAAAGACATCCCTTGATACCGTGCCCCTCTTTCCCACTTGTACTGGCTGACTTCTTGTCTTGAGTTCTGACAAGTCCACTAAGACAGATGTGAGAAAAGGTGGCAGAAAATAGAGGAGAAAGAGGAAAACACTAAGCCGTTAATTTTCAGAAATGTCATTAGAGATTCTCAGGGATTTAAAACATTTATTTTTTCAATTCTCAATGAAGAGGCAACCCCAGCCATGCAAGACTAGAGCCACATAAGCAAGAATTAATTTTTAAATTAATATTGGCCATTCTGCTTAACTCATGGAGTTTATTCTTTTTGCTGGATCTAGCTGCAAAGTACACTTATTCAAGGAAACTTGCCAGGATACACTAAGTTTGGGGATTATACTAAGGATTAAGCTCATAAGCGTTACACAGCAGTCTTTACAATAGTCCTTGGATATTCAAATTTTTCACAGATCACTTGCAAAAGGTAACCTGAGGTGAAGGATTCTCATACTAGGAGCATTGCGTATACAAATCCAGAAGCTCATCCAAACTTGCTTTTGCACCCAAAATAGCAGGCATGTCCTGGGGTATAAAACATCTGAAAGCATTTGGCCTCAGTTATTGGATGAAGGCACAAATAATGGGATCTGGGGAATGAGTGGCAACCACCGACCCTGCATTCTGAGAGCTTCTGTTGTTGCAACGTAGTTCCTCCCTTTCTAAAGGCACAGCCTCTATAAATCATCACTCTTCTAGACTTCAAAGCCACTGGGGTATCCCTGTCAATACACCACTCAAGTCAGAAATCAGTTTAACATGCTACATGATCAGTAAATAGTCAGGGTTAGCAGTCAGAGAGAAAACGAGTGATGATAGGTCCAGTCAATTATTATTTTCTAATAAAACACTATCACCAGGAGATCTCTTCCTTGTGTTTCTGAAGATAATACAGAGTTGTGCTTCAAACCATGACCCTCATATGCCATAAATTTCAAGGGTCTGCACCAGGACACTCACTCACTTCAGACACTTAAAACTACAAAGCTTCAAAGGAGGCAGAACTAACATTAAAGTTGTCCAAAATAACATCTGCATCTGTACCAGCCACATGTGGAGGCAAACAGCTTGAGCTGCTCTCTCCAGCTGGGCTAAGTGACCTTAGCTTGAATCTTCCTGAGTTGCAACTAATGACCCAGAACATCCATTGCAACTTTTAAAGCAAATAAACAAACACCCTGACAACCGACAGCATCTGAATCTTCTCTTTCTCTCTGCCCAGTATCTCTACAGATCATCTTGATACCAGTCATGAAAAACAGATCTGTGAGAGCTCTTGAAATACAGAGCAATGGGCCATAGTTTGCCAGAGGGCCACCTAAGTTCCAGGAGGTCCACAGCAAACTGGAAAGAGTCACAGACATAGAGCCAGTCCAGCCAAACCGGCTTGATTTTGCCCTTGGATGAAGAAAATGCATCACATTTCAGAAGGTTTAAGCAAGAAAATGGGTAACAAACTAGTAACTCTCACTCTGACAGGACAGGTGAGGAGGCTCCAAACTCCCCCTAAATGGTGGCACCCACAGGCTACAGCTCCCAGGTGTGGCCACGATGCATCCCTGCTCCTGGAACTGGGTCACTGTTCCACAAATATTCAGGGCCAGACAGAGAACCTGCTCGGCAGCCCAAATCTAAGTTCTCGTAGGGATAAACATTCTTTAGATCCATTAGAAGTGCTCTCAGTTCCATTTCAGTTTCAGTTGTATTTCAAAACCTTCCTGATTAAACACACCTAGAGAATGGGAAGATATTCCTCTTTCCAATCAAGTCTTAATGTTGCAAAGTCAGACCAGAAAAAAGAAACCCGCTTTGGCTTGATTGCCAGTCTCCCTCCTCCTTCCCAGCATAACCTTTTCTTTGGTGGCTATAGTGACAAAATAGTCCCAAAATGTCCGCTTTCATTTAGAAAGAAGTCTCCAGGCCCCTTTGATCACAAAGCAAACCTTTGAAATGTGAAATGAGTTTAAAGCGACAAATCAATGTGTGCTCAAGTCTTTAAGCACCTGCAATAACAGTAGTTGGATGTGTGAACTGTCCTATTCAAGTCAGCAGAGTGCAAATTCTAAAGCCAAGTTAAATAGAGGGCGCATGGTCCAATGATTAGATCATTATTTTGGCATTTGTGATGTTCAGGTTTAGTTTTCTGCTGAACCACACAGAGAATGGGAATTTGGACAAGTCGTTTGGCAGAAGGTTTAAACCACACATTCTTCTCAACAGGGACCTGGAGGTTGGTTGGTGCCAGAATGGCGGGGCTCTGCCTCCTGCTCTCCCTTGTCCCGCTTGCCAGCTATGGTTGGATTTGCATGGAATCTCAGCTTTTGGCCCCAGACTGGAAATCCATTCAAAATATTTGCAAATACCAGATTGTATTCTTTGAACAGACCATGGTCTCAGAGTTCATTAATTCCATGAATCACGAGAGGATGCAACGTTGCATTTCTAATGAAAATATACAACAAATGAAAAGCAGAACAGCAACAGAGCTGAGCAGTGAAAGGAAAATACACTCATCCTGTAACTACAGCCCTGTGACCTGGGCTCTGTCCTGTATGACATCTTAAAAAAGGAATTTCATGGTGCTTAAACATTTCATTTTCTGGCAGCAGATGAAATAGTAAGATAATGGAGTAACTACTGCCAAAAACTAGTGGGGAAATGCCTGGCTCTACTAAAAACCACAGAACATGACAGAGAAGGGTGTTTATGTGTGTGTATAAAATTAATACAGTTGTATGTATCATTTACCAATTAAGTGTGGGTATATCCAGACCAGCAACCCTACAGAAACAAACACAGTAGAATTCACTACTTTCTCTCACCACAGTTATGACAGATTCAGAGCACCAATGATATTTTGACTGATTGCTCACTGAAATAGCTCTGGCTGCAATTTCTACTTTTTATTTTATCAAAACCCTTGCCATGTTAAAGCCCAGCAAACCCATAGCTTTATGAATGCACACCAGACTGTTGACTTCAAGAGGACTGTGAGGAAGAAATGTCTGCACCTAGGTGTGCTATTGAGAAATTTGGCCCTAACAATATTTATTCTGGCCAAACAGAGTCCTATCTGTCTATGTGGAGCATCCATAATATAAAAACATATAAAATGGTGCCTCTAAAAACCACCACAGGGATCATATCTGGAGCAGAATAAAAACGGTGTACAAGAATAAAATATTCCCTCCCATTCTTCAGTCCACTGATGCAAGAAAGAAGGGAATTTTTCCCTTCAAGCCAGCCTTTCTTAGACAGCGAGGCCATCCTATTTTCTGCCAAGCTTCAGGTAGCTTTACAAGGATAAGGTCATATCTTTTAAGATGTACCATTAGCCTCCTTACTGCTGGAGAAAATTAAAAAGGAAAATTGCCTGTCACACCCAGAGAGCTAAGCTGATGATGAAGGCTGAAGTCTGCTCAGATTTCCATTCCTGGGCTTACACTTTAGGGTTACCTTATTTATTTATTTTCATGCACTTTGAGTGCTGTTTAAAATACAAAACCTGCCAAGTATTTGCTTTCTTGCAAAGATGATAAATTGGGCTAGTTTTCCAATGTGCTGCGTACACACAACCCCAACTTTTAGGTGATCTGGAAGGGTCTCAGGTAATTTTATCTTTTTGATGGCATGTAATCTTCAGTGCTGGAATGAGACACATTTTGTCTCTGTTTTTCCCTCACCATCTAACTCGTGGCTGGGCTGATGATGCCGGGATTGATGTGCCTAGGAAGAGATACCTGCTATTTTTATTGCTTATATGTTATCTTTTAGTTTTACTGTTATTTTTCTGCACACTGCTTGGAGAGCAGTAGACCTATCCCACTGCATCTCTTTCCGAGTGTCAGATTACTCATCCAAGCAATGACCTTACTCTTCTGGAAGCCTAAAGATGTGTTTGTTAAAGCAGACAATTGGACACACTGAGACAGCCTGCCGGGCATGGTAACTTTGTCCATATGAAAGGTGATGGCTACAGACTCTGATGGATTCTGAATATCCTTTTTCTGGGACAGCTGATACCTGCCTCCTTCAGCATAGCTCCCATCTTATTGATATGTCCCAGGGAAACTTTTTAAGCCTTCAAGATATAAAGAAAAGGGATATATTAAAGTAACTGTGACACTGAGATGATATTGAAATATCACATAGCGTCAAATTTAAACATCCTATTCCTCCCCATTTCTAACAGAGTAGGTGAGGGCCAGCACACAAAAATAGTCTTTCTTCTTCAAGAGATCACACAAAGCCCTTTGACTGCAACAGGATTTTCTATCTAGGTACTGGTTGGCCCTTTCATCCCTCTCTGTGGGATGGAAGAACGTCCAGCACATCACCAAATTTAAAACAGCCTCACCTAACACGTCAGAGAGCCAGCAGTCATCAGATTGTGTGGTTCAAATGGGCAAACACACTACAAAATAATTGCATGGAGAAAAAAAGATCATTTCCTTGACCTTAGGCACCTACTACTGCTGCCTTCCCTACGGCACTTCCTTTGAGCTCCATGGCCTCGCCCAGCACTCCATTCTCATCAGCTTTGCAATCCATCTTCGAGACACTGTCACTCCACACTGGGGCACACCCAGGGCCTGATCGCACTCCCTCCAAACCCACTGCTCTTTGTCACTGCAGAAAGAAACCACATTCAAACATCGGGCCTGACACAACAGCAACAGCCATCCAGCAGCTCTTATCCCAGAATTTCAGTAAATGTCTGAGCTAAGGCAGTTGGTGGATGATAATTTCAGGATTACCAAAGCAAGGACAGAAGAAGCCCGGATTATGTTTCCCTGTGACCAAGTAAAGTGTCATTACCTTGTACACACAAAGGTTCTTGGTGGCCAAATCATCTTCCAGGAAAGCACTTACGGGAATAAACCCCATCCTGTGGCCAGTCTGACACGTATAGAGACACTCTGCAAGACTTTAATAAAGTGACGGCTCAATGCAAAACCACAGGCTCCGAAAAGAAAAGTAAAAACCCAGGTATAGGCAGCAAACTGTGCACTTGAAACCAAGAAGATGCCAGGAAGTGAATGCTTTACCTATTTGGGCTATTTTGTCTCCTCCTCCTACCATTCAATGCATCTTTTTTACAAACATTTATGGGCCAAAAAATGCATTTTTCTTTAGATCATTGCATGTACACAGGTTTAATTTACAGACCAAAACAATCAACAATATGGAAGCAGTATTTACCAACAAATGTAGGTTTTATTCATATATGCAGAATACTGCTATGCATAAAACATGATGTGAAACATAGCTTTATGTATTTTTACTAGGCAAACTTAAACTTTGATTTACGTCCATTTCACTAAAACTTTATTGCTTCCTCGTCAGATAGGACAGATTCCTTTCTGTATCTTAGATGGTAAATATAGTTAATGTGCTGAGGCTGCAATGGATCAGCAGTGAAGCTGTTTAATAGTGACATAAATTATTTCTGTGACTTTTCCTGCAAGTGAGAGATGACTCCATGTGTTATAAACTAATACCAAAGGAATGATGCTCTTTCATGCTAGCAAAGTGCCTCGGCTATATTGTTTTTGTATCCTGTTGGGGATGCTACAAATGCAGCATGTATTACAACTATATGCACCTAGGCCATTTTTCTTTGCTGTTTTTAATGCTCTCCTGCACTTAAAATTGAGCTTCAGTGTCTGAATGAAGGCAAAGCCAATTACTTTCTTTGAAACCTCTCTTTAAAGTCTGCAAATCCCAACAGATTTTTAAAAACCTTTCCATTAGCTTAAAAATATATTCTAAAATAATGATGCCTGTAGAAACTAAGAAGGGTGAATGGAGCTGGATGGCTGTGGAGAGCCACGTGCACATCCCGCCCTTCCCCACACAGCAGGGGCTGCTCAGCAATGCTCCGTCTCCATCAGCCTGGCCCCGTCTCCAGAGACCGTGGAATCCTTTCCAGAGCATTCCATTCCACCTGCAGTTCAAGTAAACTTCTGCTAGGAAAACAGTTTCTATTTGTCCTCTAACTGGTCACTTACAAAAGCCTTTTCATGTGCATTGTGGTTCCTCAACAGAAATCATGGGAACTGGGGAGCAGAGCAGGTGTTTATTACAGTGCCACAGAAAATGTGCCATCAGACAGCTGATGCAGAAGGGAACAGTTTTCACCTATTCAGTGCAGCTCTGTTGTCTGTTCATTTTTGTCCTTGCCTCCACGGAAATTCTCCTTCTCCTTTTGTACATTTTCTTGCAAACTTAATTGCAGTTTCCCTTTTTCTGTGCCTCCCACCAAGGCAACTTTGGCAGTCCCACAGAACATCCCCTTGCCGTTAGGTTTTATCCCTGTACCAAAAGGATGTCGTGCAGGACATCAGGACCTCATTTCCTACTTTTCCTCCCTTGCCCAAGCACTCTTCCAACTGTTTCCCCCTCCTCTCCATCTCGTTGCATGAACTTGAGCTGAGATCCTACTTTTACACTGTCCTTTATTTCTTTACAAACCAGCACTAACCTCTTTTTCCTTATACCTGCAAATGCCTCCCAGTGCCTCAAATTCGATCTATAACTGCTTCTTCAGTTTCCCTCTCCATCACCTACTTTTTCATCCAGCTGCATCAATCTCAGCCCCACAGAGCCGAGGCAGAAGCTCCACAGCCCAGTTGCTCTCCCCTAGAGCCTCTTGCCTCTCCATGCCTGTAAGCCACACTCTCTTACAGACACTCAGATCCTCACATTTTCTCCTCTATTTCCTGTTAAACTTATTAATTCTCACCTCTGCCTCTGCCATGTCCGAGTGAAGCCACGGTGTGACCACCCCCTGTCTGTTTTACACCCAGAACTCTCAGTACTTTTCCACTCTTTTTGAGCGGAAAACAACAAACTTTTTGACAAACTTTTTGATCATAAAAAGATGTTTTAAAATATCACTTAAGCGCAAGAGAAAAAGTCTTCTTCAACCTGTTTGCTTGTTTTCAGCTCTGTGAAAGAGGAACAAAGTGAGCATTTTTGCGGTGAGAGGGGAGTGGCAGACAGAGCCCCTCTCCAGCCCTGGAATATCTGCCTCTGCCTCCATTCCCTCAGGGCCATCCCCCCTGGCAGCAACAGGCACAGCACTGTCCCACTCTCCCAGCATTATTCAGCATCTCCACAGGAAACTCAGCCCTTCCCAGATGTTCATTCTCTCTCCTCACTCCAGCAAGACAATGCAAGAAATATTTCAGCTTTGTTTGCTGAATTTGGCCAGAAGTACAGACAGTCTGCATCACTCCTCCACCAACCGCTATGGAACATTTCTTCTGAGAGAGGAAGGGGACTGGGGGAGTCCCTTATGGCTGACTTCTCGTTGAATATAGAGCCCTTTAAAGCACCAGTGTAACAGTTATTTCCCCACTGTTCATCCTGCTTTCCAATTACACGGAATACAAATAGGCAGGCACTGAACAAAATGCACAAGACTGGCAGTGTTACAACTGAAATATAATCATAAAGAACCTGAATTACATAAAATTTAGATCTGGTGATAAATGTATTGCACTTTGGAGTATTTCTTCCCAAGTTTTCCCAGGAAAGTCTTCAGTTATGTCTTAAAGTCTAAACTGGCTCTCTCAGGAGGAGATTCTGTAAGTTATCAGTCTTTTCTGTAGTGGCTAAAGACTACTTTAAGACACAACAGAGAGTACTTAATCCAAGAGATCTCAATCACTTTAAACATTATTTTATTGAAACCTATGATGAAAACTCAAGTCATCTGCATAGAAACACCCAGGATGGTCTCAGGACAGCCCTCCATATTGTGGCTGAAGCAGGAACAGCTCTTAAGGGAATGTTCAAAATGCTCGACAATATACACCTCATCAGGAAGTTCATGTTTTCCCCATCGTTCTGAGGGATCTCTGGCACACTGAATTCCATTAATGGCCTCAAGTTTTTCAATTTCTTCAATGCAAAATTAAAATGTTCTTCGTCATGTGCTTCCCTAGATTTTAAACCAGTCTTTTTCCCTAGATTTTAAACGAGTCTTCCCTAGATTTTAAACCAACCCCTGGAGCAAATCCTGCTTTTCAAAACTGAAAACTGCAGCTGTTTCTTGTCCCACTGCCTCAGTCACCTCCAGAAGAGCCTGCAGAGGCTCCAGCTTCCAGTAACCTGCACCTTATTTCCAGAGTTTGGAGTGTCATAAGAATGCTAAGGCTGTGCTTCCAATTGTTGACAATAATTCCCATCCTCCTTTCCGCAGCACATGGATTGTCCCAGTTCTGCAGGAACCCCAGCACATGAAACCTGCCCCAGAAAACACCTCAATACAGAGCACTTTCATTGGAAATATTATTGCCATGGTTTCCTTTTCTCTTGAACCACTCAAAGGTTTCCAGAGAAATCAGTGGAATTGCATCTGACTGAAATTCCTGTAGCTGAGACTGAAATTGCCCGTGAGTTTCCAGCATTTGTAGGAAGAGAACACTCAGTTTAGGTGGCTGATGTGAGTGCATGAAGTGCCTTGTACTCCCAGGCTGAAACAACTGCTCAAGGAAGTTTTCCTTCCTCTACCCTCTCCTCTCTTTTCTTATTACACACATGTTTCCAGTCCTATCACTTCTCATAAAAAAGCTGTCAAGGTGGAGGAGGTGGCTGCAAACCTCACTTTAAACACTAACATTATTTTTTTGATTATTTTGTAACATATTTTTCTGATGTTTATTTCTCCTGGAATGGTCTGGAAATGCACAGTTATTTTACAGTGACTTATTACTGTCATTATTACATATGATAACCTCAGAGAATAGACTGACATAATTCAAAATCCACAAAAAATGACAAGAAACATTTCTGTGATTCCAGGCTGGCTTTTGCCTTACTAGGAAGGACGTTTTCATCCTGGAAGCCTTTGCTTAGCTGTATATGTAGGAGCAGAGCTGGATGTCCAGGAGAATGACACCATTTGTCCATGATTACAGTACCACACTAACCCAGAAGAACAGGCAAAAGCAGGAGAATTCATTCGGATGTTCCTTTCACAATTTCTGGATAAATAAAACCAAATTTGGGAGAAAATAAAATCCAAGGAATTTCTGAGCCATGAAGCTTTGTCCTAAAAGTGCCAATTCATGTAAGGGAGGCTGAAGTTGACAGTTTAAATCACTGACAAATTCCAAATGATTACTTGGGTCTAAACTCAAAAAAATTTTGATTTTCAACTCTTGCACCTGATTATTCTTTCTTCGCTTTTTGCTTGAGCACACTTTCAGAGAATCCACATTTGTAAAAGCAGAGGAGAAGGACAGGAACAGACACATGAGCTTTTCTTTCATGTACAAACAAGCTGTAAGTACAGGTAAAACTGAGAGATCAGCCAGTCAGAGGTCTGGAGTTCATCTTGTCTCTTGTTTCCCCTGGGATTTTTTCATTCTTGATTATCAAGAAAATCAATAAGGTTATGTCCAGTGATGTCTGGTGCTTGTCTATCAACTCTCTCTGCATGAAAAGTGATCGATTTCCATGATACCACAGAAAAAAATAGACTGCCATCATTTTACAACCCAGGCTCTGTAGTTGAACTCAGCTGAGGTAATCAGTCTGTAATCAAATGCTTCCTGTGTTTTTCAGACTTTAAAACTACTTTCAGTGATGTCGTGAATGTACCCCTAGAACGGCAGAACAGTCTTTCCCATTCTCTCAGCTCCCAGTTGGTTTATCAGTTTTGAAGCATTTTCACTCATTTCTGACTCAGCTCCATTTGAAGTGGGAATTCAGTGCTTCCTCCAATCCCCTGACTTACGGTGCCTTCAGACCACGACCAGACAGAAGAGAGGGACCTGACAGCTCTTCAAGTTTGGTTTGCCCTCTTTCACTCGAGAAGTGCATCTTTCTTTTCTGTTTGCAGTGGGAACAGGAAAGGATTGATAAAAATACAACTACCTTTTATTACAACTAGGAATTCACCCATATTTTTCCAGTATCCAAATTAGAGCTACCATTAGTAGTGGAAGAGTGAGTCAACCTGCAGCACAGTTTTCACTATCTTCCAGGTATCAAGTGTTTCGTAGGAAAACATTACAGTTCAACATTTCTCATGAAGATGCTTACGTTATTCAGTCTTTACATTTCAGCATTTTAATTTGGTAAGAAGTTTGCTCGTCATACAAAAGGGTACTCAAACATGTCATGAGCTCTCCATGAATGAGTGCTACACTGTATCACAGGACAGAATACTCTGACTCAAACAACACATCTCTCTGCTTAATTCATCTGAAACTATTTTACAAATTAATTTAGGCTAATGTGGAGAAAAAAATAGAGAGTGAAATTCTGTTATCTTGGCATTAAAATTATAAATCAGGCTGAGGGTTTTGGCTAGTATGTTTTCAGTTGAATCATTTTTCCCTTTTATTCACATTTGCCCCATACTTTCAAAGAAAGAAGTCCACCTGCAGCCAGCTCAGAGCAGTCTTACATTGCAGTTGTATTATCCATCCATTCAGAAACCATCTGCCCCAGTAACACTTCACCAACAAATCTGTGTTGTGCATGTTCAGCTTCAAGGTGGCATCACTGATTTTTTAAAATAATAATCTTTTTTCCTCATAGTTTCTGTACCCTTAGACTTGATTATGTATTTTTGTATTGCTTTAAAAAATCCAGAAGAGCGCACACACACATACACTAGAAATAGGGGTCTCGTTCCTTTCTGCATTGCAGTCCTGTCAGTCATTCATATCTGTGCAAAATAAGTGCAGCATAAACAAAGTGCCAGGTCTGATTTGACATCAGCTGTGCAATGCATAAACAAGGTGCAAAGCAGGGAATGACTGACCACAGAAACTTTATAGCAGGCTGCTGGGTAGGTACAGAAGTATGGAAATTCTGGGTGCCAATAACTTCATGTAAATAGGTTATGTAGAAATACAAGGCTGTATTTCCTACAGGTACACTGTATTTCTAGTATATATGTCACAGTTTCCATAATACATTATCTCTCTGAACATAGGAAATTGATGGGTTTTGCACTATCTGTACCTAGAAGATGTATAGGAAGGCAGAAGTTTCAATGTCTGATGTGAAAAAATAAAAGTATTGGAAAAATAAGCCATTTCCTAAAATCCAATCAAAGCTGATTTCTAGCAGAAATAGTAAAGGAATATCTCAACATGTTTGGTCTTGAAAATATTCTTCCTGGAGAGATTGACTGTGTTAATCTTAAATTAACATCCAGGCACACTTTAGGGCAATCCCTGTACCAGTGGTGACAGGAACACTCTTGAACTTTGTCTGTATCTGAATTCCATCTACTCACATACTCTGTGTCTAAGGAAGTATTTTCTTTTATTGTTCTTATTTTATTTTCATGTACATTTTTCTGGAATAAAAGACAAACATCCTAAGAAAGCAGAGTGTTCCAGTGGGACCAGCACAGCAGCAAGGAGATGAAGATTCAGGTTTTAAGTCTAAGCCTGACTTGCTGCACAGTCTGGTTACTTACCTCCTGTTTATCAACTTAATACTATCTAAAAAGGATCCATTAGGAGAATTCTCTCTCATCTAAACAAGTGTTCAGCATTCCTGTAAAACACCAGATAGGGTCATCTGGGCTTTCCCAGTTCCTCAACTCATAGGTATGCCTTGACTAAAACCTCCTCACCTGCAGAAGTCTGTGCCACCCACTGAATCACCACAAAATTTACAATAGAGACAAACTGATGGTTAAGATGAAGTGAACAAAAATAGAAAAATATCAAAGACTTTGGGTTCCCCTCCCTAGCACTGAAGAGCTCTGACAACCTCCTGCCACACCAAGTGAGATGGAGGCAGCTCAGAGCCATCCCACTGGATGGCCATGGGTGACAGCCGCTGCTTGAATGGGTGCTGCCTCTTCCCTTTTCCTGGTATTTCGGTGAGTATTTAAGTATAACTGGGGCTGAGTGCTGAGGGTCAGATAACGCTACTCAAAGGATTTTGGAAAGAAGCAGGAGAAAGGTCCTCAGCAGCTTTAGCTGTGTAACTCAGGATTATAACCCGTGTCTGACTCCCTGGAGACACACCAGTGGTATTTAACCTCCTCTGAAGCAGTAACAGAAATTACAGCTCAGGAGTTGCACCCCTTCACACATAAGGAATATAACAGGGTGAGGAAAGAAGTGCCAATGAAAACTTCGGTATTAAAGGGTACATAAAGCTTTCCTGAGTGTAACTTGCATTAGAATATGAGTGCTGAAAAAGTTAACAGAGCTCAGAGAAATAAAATGTCAAGTGAGTGGGAATTTTGCTGGGTCCAGAAAGGAAACCATGACTGAACACTTTTTTGCTCTTAAATAATCCATTCTCTACATATGCACAGACTGTAGTTTAGAACATTCTACATTGTTTTCAGTAAGAAACATTGTAGGATCTACTAAGTTCACATATTTTGTTAGATCCAGCTGTGTAATGGACTTGCTCTGAAATTAGCACACTAAATTCTACCTAGACTTGCATCTTAATAGAGTTCCCTGGGCAAATGAGTAAATGAGAAGTTTCCATCCATCATCTCTCTGACATGGATGCTAAAGTCACTTTTGATCTCTGCATAATAAATGGGATTAAGTTCTCCCTACATATGGCTTTATCATGCCAGTCTACAAGAGCCCAACAGACAAATTCTCCTGACTGACAGTCTATCATTTTCCACTGTTTTGGCTGGAGTAGGAAGCTTATCACCTCGTGCAAGCACCTTTCCCTGCCCCCATGAGTCACACAAACACTCTACACTGCAGAGGTTCTCTCTGCTGGGGTTTGTGGGCTACCAGCACCAGCAAAGCTTTTGATTTCTGGAAAATAGTAGAAGGGTAAATGATACTGAAAAGGAGAAGCAGGTTAAACACACAGTTAGAAAGAAGTGAAAAGCACAAGTAAAAGGAGGGAGGAGAGTGGTTTTAGAGAGAACTGAATAAAGGCTCTTTGCCCCTGAACCTTGCTGAACTCCTGGTTCAGCTGAAGTCTTTCTTTAATATCTACATTTCCTCACAGTTCCTTACCTGTATAAAATGGGAAATATTTCCTTACTTTGTGTTACATACGGTGACCATGAGCAGCAATCACACGTAATAACTACCAAAACATATTGTGAGCAGCAAGTGCTAAAATCTTTCTTTTAAGGTTTGGTTTGGAGCCTCTCAGCACTATGATTTTTTTTGTCTTCCGTCTTCCTGCTTCCCGTTGTTCCCCAACTCAATCTGTGCGAAGAAATTGCCATCAGGTGAACATCACAAATTTGCACCAGAACCAAAGGGAGGGAAGAGCACTCACTGTATAAGGCCAGTAAAAAACTACTTGGGATAGGTCTAGATCAAGACCAAACTAAGGAAATGCAACATCACTTTTAGTACCTGCACAACTCCATTTTGTCAGCCTGCACCCCTACTCCCACAGCTGCTTCTCCCAAGGTGCAGCAGCTGTTTCATCCCACAGAGCTCCAGGATCCCTGGCACAGAACCAAGGCTGATGCTCAAGGTCACAGGGTAAAAACACATGTGGGGATATTGTGTACCCAGCCCCAAAACAAGAGTGGCTACAAGTGGTGAGTCCCAAGAGAACACAGTTAAAACCAGACCATTAAACCAGTTTAATAACATCAGGAAGGGGCACTAGGAAGAAATGAGGCCAGAGCCAGTACAGCTGCTTCATTTTGGTAAAACTAAAGTTCTGAAACCAGCTACCACAACAGATGCCAGCACCTGAACTTCCAAAAATATTAGATCATAACTGTAAAGAAGGCATTTCCACCCCAACTCTCCAAAACAGTGCTGACATTTGAATGGGGTATAAAAGCAAACCCTATTTCACTCCTCAGAGAAATATCAAGAAAGGATATTAGTATTCATTATTCTATGTATATGTGGGGGTGGGGTGCTGGGGGGTTTTCGCCTTTTTCTTAAAAGAAGATCAAAATGAGTCTGAATCACATACAATCAGATTTTCAGAATCCCCAAAATAATTAGCAGAAGAAACCCCTCCCAACAGGCTAGGTGCTTTTGTCCACGTAAAATAGTCCATATAATGTCTCAGGTAAACTAAATCTAAAGCATGGAGTATATTTACAATTATCCACAAGAGCAGAATTTTATTAATAGACGAGGGGGAAAAAACAACAACCAAAGTTAAAACTGAATTCACATTTATGTTAGGTCATCAAAGACAGAGAAAAGATTTGAACATATTTTCATGTTTCTTCTTCATTGGGAAAAGTAATTTAAGCCATGTGCATAACAGCATTGACATTTCAGTACCTTAAATCTGTTCTCCACAAGTCCAGCCTTGCTGTTTGATGTCTGTAACAAGAAAAGATTCAATATCAACATATAATTTACTTTTTCTTTCTTTTTTCAGCTGTGATTTACTGTTCAAATTCCCAAACAAACATAAAATCTGAAAATAGGGAGAAAAAGATACATGTGGCATGCTATCCTTATCTGTGCAACCACCTACAACACTGTCAAGACAGAGCTGGTATTTCGAAGATGAACAAAGTCTCAGTGTAAACAGACATGAGCCTCAAAACCCCTGAAAGACTCTCCTAAACCACAGGAGTGCTGGGCATTGGTGTCCTGCTGTACATATGGTCAGAAGAAAGAGATTTTGTAAAGGTTCTTCATTCTTACCTCTCTTTTTTAAATTTTTTTAATAAGGAAGGTGATGGTTCCTACTTTACTCGGTAAAACATTCTGAGATCAATAGATGAAAAGGTTGATCCATGCATTTAGAAATATTACTGAGTACTTTGCAGCAGATAGCAGTGTGCCTGAAAGCATGCTAAATGCCCTATTTCTTATTCCACAATTTAGAATGAGCCAGTGAACGCTGCAGGATCATGATTAAACTTTCAAATGTCACATCTACTAAACAGCAGTATCAGTCAGATATTGAGACATTGTTATACGAACTTAGCTCACATCAGTGAATGAATTGTACAAGTCTTTCCCCAGAATTTGTTTCAGTAGGATATGTACATCTCATAGCTACAGTCAATCACTGTGTTCCTCAATTAGGAGTGTGAAAAATAAACAGTCTTTATTCAGCTCCACTTGAGGAAAAAAGAAGACATATATTTTAGACACTGAACAGCACAAGGTATTATCTCCATACTCATCAGCTCCTTGGAAAGTCAGGCCTATACAAATCAATAACAATGATGTCACACTGAGTCTCGGTCTCTGGTTCCTAAAGGACCCAGCTCTTGAAGATCTGCAGCCATGGGAAGGACACGCTGGAGGAGTTCATGGAGGACTGTCTCCCATGGGAGGGACCCCACACTGGGGCAGGGAAGAGTGTGAGGAATCTCCTCCTGAGAAGGAGTGGCAGAGACAACGTGTGATGAACCAGCCACAGCCCCATTCCCCATCACCCTGCGCTGCTGGTGGGGGGAGAAGGTGGAGAAAATCATGAGTGAAGTGGAGCCATGAAGAAGAGACAGGTGAGGAGAAGGTGTTTTTAAGATTTGGTTTCATTTCTCCTTATCCAGCTGTGATTTGGTTGGTGATAAATTAAACTAATTTTCCCGAGTCTGTTTTGCCTGTGACAGTAACTGAATGATCTCTCCACATGAACCTTTCATTAAGTTCTCTTCTCCTGCCCAGCTGAGGAGGGCACTGACAGAGTGGCTTTGGTGGGCACCCGGTGCCCAGCCCAGCACAGCACCGCAGGAACTGTGTCCTACAGACTCAACACAAGGTCAAGAAATGATGAACTGCTAATTATGAGACTGAAATAAGTGATCCAAACTTTGTTATATCCTAACTCTGTATTTAGGTGTTTGGGGTTTTTTTACTTCATTATAAATTTGTTTATCTAAGTTAATGCCTTAATATACAGAACGTGTTCAGATTTGGACAGACAAAACTGTAGGATATAGCTCATAACCTCCATCCGCAGTACCACAGCATCTGTAAATATCAAAAATCAACAAAAGAGAGGTTGGCTGGCATGATGTGCTCAGTCACAGATCAGAGCCTTTGTCTGATCTCTGGAAACAGCCACAAAAATCTGTCTTAGAGCAAGGGAAAAGGACACTGTTTGACTTCCTGCAATTATGCACGCCACAGTAAATGCTCACTTCCATAGCAGAGAAGGACAGGTTTCTACAACTATGCTCACTGCCGGTCAGGAGCAATTGAGGCGAAACAATCAGAAGAATTCAGATCCAAATCGCCCTAAATTGATTTAACTGTGTTGTAGCTCAGCTCTGCCTTTCTCTAGCCCCATTGCTCACCCTCAGGCAGAGCTGGCCAGCAAAAAGCCTTTTACCAGGACAACTGGTCTTTGCTCACACCACTCCAGCCTCCCTCCAGATCGCCTACTTTTCTGCCTCGCCAATGATGAACGAAGGAACATCCCACAGATAAATCACATATAACAAAGGCTGGTTCTCCTCACTGAAAGGCTGTACTCTAAACACCTGCTGACACTTTAAAGAAATGAGATTCCCTTTCAAACAGGAAAAGAAAAAAAAACAGAGGTACCTCAATGCTTTAAGCAACTTTTCCAAAGACCTAAATGTTGAATCAGAAAGTGATGAAACACACCAGGAAAGTCCTAGTCAGTTGAAACAGTACATGCCCCCTTCTGAACAGTCTTCAAGGAGCAAAGATAAAATGCGCTAGTTTTGTCTGAAAACACAGCAAGTTGTTTTCCTTCTTTTAAGTCCATTTGATGACAGTAACAAACCTCCACAGGAGGCTTCTGAGATCTTCCTTGGGCAAAATCCACAAGTCAGTGTATTCAGAGCTACTGCACAACAGAACAGGAACAGGAAAGATCTCTCTTGACATCTTCCAGAAGTCAAATTCAGACTTTGATTTGAGGCAGGTGCATTTACATGCCAGGAAAAAAATTCTATTTCTACACATAAGATTAGCAGCAAGGAAAGCCTTATAAGTTCAGACAAAAAAACCTGCCTGACCTTGAGATGTAAAGGTCAATCAAATTCTGCTGGACCGCAAAGCTTTCATCTTATGATAGGGAGGGCTACAAATGGAAGACTGTGCCAAAATCTGCTCTCAGCCTCTGTAAGGCTTGAGCAATTCTTTACATGTCACTGTAAAAACAACATTTGGAGCAGAGACCTTCAGCCTTCCTCGCCAGGCACACATCACACCCCCTACATGAAGGTGCCTCTGTGGAGCACCATTTGCACTGCAGGAAGCAGAGATCCCAGAGGCTCCCTCAGGTTTCAGCATCTTCTCCTCCCTCCTGCTGCTCTCTAATTGTGCTTTTAAAGGAAGGACACCAACAGCCAGGATGTCTCTCATTAAAGGCATAAACGCCTTCCAACTGCTGCTAGCTTTGTGTGTCCCTGCATTTTTAAAGCATTGCGTGAAGGGTTAAAATGCACAGACCTAACTAATAATTTGAGCTATATGGCTGAATTTCTGGGCTTGTTCCTAAGCAGTAATTTTTTGTCTGACTGACAAGGTCCTTCTCTCTCTGAGTAGCAGGGTCACAGAAGCCATCAGTCAATTACCCTTTCCCAGTCCAATGACTGCCTTTTCACCTCTCTGACTAGAAGGACTTAGCAGTGTTATTCACACTTCCCCAAGTGCAAAGCTCTTCATGATCTTTCTGGATAAGAGATATTCTTCAGATAAAAGCCGGAATCCTCGTGATGTGCTGCTTGCTTTTCCTCACACTTGTGCTGCTCCATCATAGCACAAGTGGAGTTACAAAGTCACCAAATGCCCGTTTATTCTTGTTTCTTCCTCAGCTGCTTTTATTTCCCTCTTCTGCAGTGCCTTCAGAGATTTCAATAAAGGGAAGTAGAGGAAAAAACCCACTTAGCAGTGTATGCATTCTTGGCTTCATTTTCCTTACCGGAACGACATTAGGGATGAATTTAGGTATAAAGTCTTTTCATTAGTTCCACGTAAGTACAGATGCTAAGCAACACTTGTCTAAAAATACTCAATTTACAAGCCACAGCTCATCAAAGGTTATGTTACATCTATAAAGAGTGGACCTAGAAATAAAACAGTTGCATGAAGCCAGAGCCGTTAACCAAAGGGAGATACAGGTAAGAGCTGAGTTACAAGTCATGAGTAACGAATTATAGTCTTTATTCTAATGCTGTGCACTTTAGGAACTGGGCACTTACAGCACTTAGAAAAGTAAGTTTAGTGCAACTTTTCCAAAGTTGTATCTTTAAAGCCTAGTCACCAGGTCAGCTAACAAAATCCTCACTTCCAGTCAGGCTTCCTGTACAGTGGAAGACAATGGAGAGAATGCAGATAATTACTTAATTGCAGACTATATTTAATGGTGGAAAGTTTTGGATTTAGCAGATCCAAATTGATTGCAAAGCTTGACATTTCTCCTAAGTGTCATGAAAGGAAAATGTTCGTGACTTGTTCATTCGAGAAGGTAACTCTTGCTTGCTTAATCATCTCCCTCTTTGTTGCTTCCACATTGTTCTGGCATCACTGATCTGAGAAGTAGCCAGTATTTTAAACTGCTCTATGCTTATGGTTTCAATGATGTGGAATGGCTATTTCATTTACATAAAGGTCAAAAGCAGAGGTGAGCAAAGTGCTGCAAACACAGAGGTGGCTGGGCTCTCTGTTTCTATTTTCTCTGAAAGGCAAGACTCTCTCCGGGTAGAAGCAATATTGAGCACTTAATTGCCCTATGTGGAATCAACAATTTCTTCAGCAATAATAGACTCAGATTAAACACAGTTGCAAGTCTATTCTATCATCATAAGAATTACCCGAGGACTGCTTTTGGCTCTGTTCACAGTGTAACTGGAGTGATCCGTTGATGTCTCAGGCTTACAAACCAGCTGTTATGTGCGAATTCTGAGTTCAGATTGTCTGTAAGAGGACTGGGAAGCTGTGTGACTAACATGACTAACTCTCAGGCCGAAGCCAGCAGAGGCTGTAGAGAAAGCGTGCAGATTGTAGAAGTTCGCACTGCAGATTTTTAACATCCTTGAGGCTGCTCTGAAACCAGCCCCATGTGCTGTGTGACTGTCAGGAGCTGCCAAGAGAAGGGCCTTGCCACTTCTCGAGTATGCAGCACCTTTCCCATGAAGACAGTAACTAAAGACTGGTAACATTTACTGCCTTGAAGGCAATGAGTCTTCACTGCAAGCAATTTCCTAACCATGTGTCACTGACCTCATTCTCAAAGCTTTTATTTTTACGGGTTGTCATAATCCAGTTCCTTTTCTTCTCTTCATAAAGGAGTGGGTGTATATAAAGATGCCACTTAGGTCGCTCCCAAATTGTGCTAGACACTCTGTCAACAGCATGTGATGCTGCCTCGCGACACAGAGACACAGAGCGAGGTGGGGGCAGGACTAAGCCCAGCCTGCTGAGTGCCAGGTGTACCAAGCTCTCCATCACTGACACAGAAGTACCTGTGTCGAGGTGAACTCTAGTAGGTGAGCAGTGCCGTCGAAGTCAGCAGGTAATCAAACCTCAGGGTGTGGAAGGGTCATGTAGCCCACGGCCAGACCAACGAATGCCTGATTTGTCACATTACTATTAAATACATTGCATTTCCACCCTTTAACGTCAGTTTTCTCCCCAGCATGTCCACAAGAGCAGAATGAAAGTGGACGGAGAGTTCCTTGCTGCAGGCAAGTAGGAGAGTGAGACTATCCCTAAACAAAGCCACAAAATTGCTTCTAATTCCTGCCTAATATTAGCCAGCCTGCAGATAATCACATCAGCGAGGTGTGACTCCCTCCACATCACTAGGAAGCTCATCCTTAAGCAGGAGAAGTAGATTAGCAGGGAAGTTTGTTACTCCTCTTCTTGTAAGCCTTGAGAGTTTATGCACAAAGCAGGTGACCTATTCCTCATCACAGACATGCAAATGCCAGACATCAAAGAACACTTCTAACTGAATTCTCAGCATAATTAATTTTCACCAGAAACCGGTTTAACCTTTTAATCCATCTGAGCTAATAGATAGTAATGGCCTTCATTATTGCAACATCTGAACAGCTCCCAGTTTTTTCAGATGAAGGAGTGCCACCACGTTTTGTGAGGTAAGGAAGTACTAACCAACCTCTTGCACTGGGGTAAAACACCAGGCAAATGCCAACTAAATAAACTTTTGAGTTTTATGTATGAAACCATGCCTGATAAGGCCACCATTTCTGTTCTCGAAACACTTTCTTCCACAGAAATAAGTTTTGGAAGTTTAAACTGCCATTTCACATAAAACATTGCCTACTTTTCCACCACCCACACAGGAAAGATGCTCACTCTGGCTCCAGGGAGCTGAGAAAAGCCAGAAAGAGCCATTTGCCCCTCAGAGGGATCTCCCAATTCATACAGTGCTAAGTGTCAGTAGCAGTCTGGCAGCATCCTCACAGCTCAAAGTGGGTTTGAACCAAAGCTCTAAAAAAACTGAAATCCCTATGGCCCGATGAGTCAGCATGTGGAATTTGAAACAGGATTCAAATTCAAGATTGCAAGTTTGATAGCTGTTATAATGAATCAACCCAGTGCCTCTGACCTGAATTCCTTGAGAGCCACAGTCCAACCCTCCCTGCTGAGCCGGGCAGCTCAGGTACAGCACAGATGTTGCAGGGAGTCATCGATTCCCTTTGTCAGAGGCAGGCAAAAAGCGTTTCCATATCACGAGGCAGCACTCAGCAGTAATCTGTTCCCTACATCTTTTACTTTCAACAGCAGAAAAATTCACTGGAGTAATTCAAAGTTAGAAGAAGTTGTAAAGGGTCAAATGAAAATGCCCACCTAGTATCACACCTCTAAATTCTTTAGTGAATCACAATGCATAAGGGGATTTCTGTTGTCTTCCAAGTCTGACAGCAGAGATTGGATTTATGCAAATTATAAGGTTAAAATAATTAGAGATAGGTCGAATGTATAAATCAAACAACCAGAGCTGACATGTCTAAAATTCTGCATGCTAAACAATCAAGGTGTTTCAAGCCAAAACATTTATTGGTGCTTATTTATATAGTAAAAAAAGTTAAGGAAGGATTTGCTAAACTATTTGGTTATTGAGAATGTACAAACATTTTTTGTCTGTGTATTTTACAGGTCTCACAAGGGAAGACAAAGTCTTGCTCTCATCTGTATTTCTGCAGCAGAATTAACATTTATGGAGTAGCAGGAGAATATTTCAATCCCCTTCCGTATCTCTAATTTGAACACAACAAGCAGCAAATGGATTATCACAGATCTGCAAAACAGGAGGCTCAGCCACAGCCCAGCAATGCAGGCATAAAGCGGAGGAAAGGATGGGGAAAACAAAGTCCCAGTTTAAACAAGTGAATAAAAAATTACAACTCTATTTTTTCAAAAATTAGAAGTGGTGTTGCCTTTCTGTGGAAAGGTCACTGTTGCCTGAAAGGAATAAAGAAAAAATGCAAACAAACAACAAAAAAAGTCTCCCACAACATTTTGTCTTGAAAACTAAAATACTTTTGTCTGAAATGCCCCATTCGTCAGAGTGCCCCACCCAGGAGCTCTTCAGAACATCTGGATCAGCCCTGCATCAAACCAGGGATTTCCATACATATTTTTCAGGTTTGGACTTCAATATTTCCTGAAAGAAAAAAGCTATTTTGTGGGTATCTGTAGTGAAAAATCATTTGCTGTGGAGTGGACTTAGTGATACCTTATTTATCTCTGGGTCCCTTGTTTTTTCCATTATTGTTTTAGCAATGTCCTATGAATAGATGGAGATAAAGTGGAAATAAGAAAAGACACACATTTCAGCTGTGCATATGTTATCTGAAATTATGCGTATCATGGCCAGTATGAGATAATTAATATCCCTCTTGGTTAGCTTATCAGTAGAGTAGTGTAAAGTAGTTCACATAGCATTAAATATTCCATGGAAGAAAACAGATCCCTGCATGTTTCATGGTGAAATAAATTACCAAATACAACTGTACATTGACTTTTGATAGGTAACATAGTAAATAAATAAATAGATAAATGCATCTTTTAGAAGTGAAGTTTTTGTCCCTGCACTTAAAAAGTGAAGAGGGGAGGGAAAATAGGACTTGAGTTTACTTTAATTTTTTTTTGCCCATATTATTCTTGAAACATCAGTGACTGATAGTGGCCTGCATTTCCTAGCAAAGAAATAGTGCCTTTTTCTAAACCCTGAATGAAGTGGCCCTCATGAGGTTTGCTCTCTTCCTTCTCAGGAAGGCAGAGAGTACGGCAGAGTAATTTTGCTCATACCTGATCCATTTTGTTTTCTCAGGTCCATTTCTTTTTTCCCCCCATTCATCTCTGTCCTCTCCTTCTGCTTAAAAACTCATTTATTGTGCTCCATAGTTCATTAAAATGTTCCTTGCTTCAAAACCGCTTAAAAATCATTATACGTATTTACTACTCCTTTAAGTTGTTTAAGTCACTTTTTGTCTTACACTTTTGAAGTGACCTCGTTTCCCCTCAGCTGACTTTGCCTATGACCGAAGTCCATTTAACACAATGTGCACAGGCAGCAATTTAGGGAAATTACAGAAAAATTCTGGCAATGACTCCATATAAGTGAGGGAGTGCTCATGCAGGAGCAACTTGAAAGCAATCTGTGTATTTTACAAATATCCTTTTCTTTCATTTCCCTGACACTGAAAGAATTTGTTTGGAATTGAGCTGGGCAAATGGTTCACAATTAATATTTACTTGATTAATGTCATCTTATTTTTGTTTGAATTATTTGCGAACAGTTTGCAATCATCTCATTAATAATTTGAAATAATTTGATAAATAATTTCATGATCCACCCATATGCACAAACCAAGCTTTGTAAATACAAGCTTTCTGCTTGGAATAAAAAATGCTAGGCACATTTCTGTCTTTTGAGGGCATTAGTTTATAATTATAATCATTATTCTAAGGCAGTAAAGGTCCACTTAAAGAAAAAAAAAATCAAAAATGTACAAATCATTTCAGTTCAGAAATTCTTAATTTATATTTAGTATAAAAATCAAGTACTTAATTTAGGTATTAAAAATTCATATATTTAAATGTAATTGTCCTCTGAAAAAATTACATGTATAGTTGATGAGATAGAGGAACATGTGTTTACGAGAACCACTTTTCCTTTTTCCAGCTAAAGGAAGGCAGTTGAGAAGAAATATCTTATGAGATACTTCAGGGATGCCATTCTTAAAATATTAACAGTACTTTATTTACTACAGCAACATCCTTAGCAGCACTGTAATAAAAGCTCTGTCTGTGTTCATTCTTTATCCTGACTTCAAAAATTTTATGTACAGCACTCCTAACACTGCAGTGTGGTTTAAAATTCAGCTTGGAAATGAAACCTAAGAGAGAGAAAAGTTGCTCATTTTTGTTTGTTTGTTTGTTTTACTGTTTAGGTACTAAAGGACAGTTATTCAGAAGGTATTCACAGATATGTAGGGACAGTTTGCCACTCCCTCCTGGAAGCCATTCTTGTTTTCTTCAATCAGCAGTTGCTCACTGATCTCGAAAACCTAAACTTTAAGAATATGACTCCAAAGGCGGAAGCCAGATCAATCCCTCCAAAATAGCCTTCTGGTTTCTTCTTTTTTTTTTTTTTTTTAAGGGAGCAATTTGAGTCATTGGAGATTTCAGAACTAGACAGGACAAAATTCTGAGCAACCCCTGATCTGATGTTGGTAGTTCTGTGTGGGGAAGGACTCTGGACCAGATGACCCTCAAAGGTCCCTTCCAAACTGTGTTCTTCTATGTTGCAAGTTCTCAAACTCCATGGGAAGCGGTTGCATTTGGAAAGTGCTGAAGCTTTCATTCCAAACTTAAGCTACTACTTTTTTTATTTTGATTTTTTTTTAATGCTGTTAGCCAGTATCTCTTTAATGAGAGAACTTAGCTGCCATTTTTCTTCTGCAAAAGTGCAATTTTAGTGGCAAGGTTTATAGTACTCCTATAATGAACTTTTATTAAAGCCTTTTTGTGCTGGTTTGCTTGGTTTTGGTTGGCTTTTTTTTTTTTTTTAACTTAAATAGGCTGTAGATTACAACTTTACACAAGAATAAAAGCTTTGAGTAGTTTGATCGAAAGAATTAATAACTGTTATTTCCTAAATGGAGACATTTGATTTGGAATGCTTGTAAAATACTTTGCTTTTCTACAGCACCTAAAATCCAAGATTCTGAAAACCTTTGCTGACATTTATTTCTCTCTTCAAATACTTTTGTAAGATGGTTGAGAAGTGAGGTTAAGAGAGGCTCAAAATACACCGGTGAGAGACTCCATGACATTTCCAACCTCCTATTCTTCTGCTCTAGCCACTCGAATTATTCCCACACTCCAGTTCAACACCTGCACTGGTATGATAAACCTTTGGAGCTCCTGTAGTCAATCAAGTTAACGACATGCACTTTCGACAGTCCTTTAACTAAGCCACCAAGGCTATCAAGGAGCAGTTAGTCTACAGATGCAACAATTCAGGCAGGTTTATAAGGTCCCTAAATGTATATTTACAAGATAAACGGTAATAGACTCATCACACAGCTCACAGAGAAAGCAACAGCCACCAGCCATTTCTGAGACTTAGTGCAACTCCAGCCGACAGCACCAGTTGCAGATGGGCCATTTTTGCCCTTATGGGCCATTTTTGCCATTAAGCCGACCCTGATGCCGGGTCTGTGCCAGTAAATCCGATCACTCTGAATGCTGTTCTGCATTAGCATTGCACCTGAGCCAACGCTGCTTCCCAGGCAGATCAGATCAGATCAAATCAGATCACATCACATCACTCTTCATGTCAGTCTGCACTATCACTGCTTGCCCACAGCTTTGCTGGAGAACGCTCAGGGCACAGATAAAACCCAGGGCAAACATATTAATAGATAAGATAAGGTGAACCAGCAGCACAGGAATTCCCAGTGTCATTGTTCCAAAAGCCAGTCCTCCTGCAAAGCAGGATCGTTTGTTTAATCTCCTGGCAGTGTCTTAGTCAGAGGCGAGTCCGAGTTCCTCAACCACACAGTTTCCTTAGAGCTGCCACTGCAGCCTGGATCCTTTGCCAGGCTATTTCCTAAGGACTTTACCCTGCCTGTAGATGTCTTCTGGAGGGAATTAACCAAGTCTAGAGCCAACATAACAGATACGAGCATTTTTTCGCTTTGGTTTCAATAAGGTCTTTAATTGGAAGAGCTAACAGAATAGATTTGAGCCTTAAAGACTTTTCACACCACGATACAAATTTTAAAACACCCAAACCAACCTGGAATTACAAATGTGGAATTTCATCTCAAGCTTCTCTATTTTCTTTCTTCCTTGACTTATTACAGTGCATTTATCCTCCTAACAGCCTGAGATATTTCACACATTGAGGATCTCAGACATCCAAACTCCATTTGCAGCTCTCTCTTGCACAAGGGTTCACTTTTTACACATTTATTGCTTCTTTCCTCTGTATTTGAAAGTCACCTCAACACTCTGAAAAGCTCACTGGGGTACTCAGAGCTAGACAGTGCCTCTATGTAGAGATTCTCTAGGTGACACATAGTCATGTCAGCATGTATTGTCGTTAGCACCAGCACTAAATTATTCAAGGCCCACATAAAAGTCTCTTTGGACACCAGGACATGCCTACATCTTATGTTTAAAAAAGATACTAGAGGGCAAAAAATAATATTTTTCATCTGCATAAATGATCGTCTGAAGCAGAATGTTCATACTGCACCTGAAATCCTCAAGGCAAATATTAAAGCTAAATGTGCTTTCTGGGATACCGATCTCTCTTCTCAGGTCAAAAATGGCAAGTATAGAAATAAAACAAAAATAAGGATCCTCCTCTTGCTATCAGGCAGCAGAAGAGTGACTATTGAGTCACAAAGTCTTAAACCAAAAACAAAAGATGAATATGCACAGACGACTTCCTTTTCTTTTCTGTTCTTTTCTTTAGAATACCAACCAGCTCACAGTTCGCCGGACAAACTACACCCAGCCTAATGATTCAAAGACTAATTAGAACATTTACTTTACAGCCCATTTGCTGCAGCAACAATGAACCATTATGTAGATACACTTCTTCCTGCAGGGGCCAGGAAGGACATACTGTTGACAGAATTTTAAATGAAAGGGAAAATGAAATTTCCATTAAACCCTTTCATAAGCAGATCAGCTTGCATTCATTCTTGTAAAGGCTCAGTAGTCCAGCCCTGATCAGCAAAATACTGAGCCCCTAAAGATTAAGAGCAAGCGATCTCAGCATTTTCAGCTTTTACAGTGCTCACATCTTTAAGTTAAGCACATAGTTAAATGATTTCAGAACAGAGCCTTATACCCCTGTCTGTGACTTCAGCAGTTTGAATGGTATCCATTAGCCTGTGTATTCAGAGAAGAAAGGAAAAAGAAGCTAATTGCACTGCAATTTATGTTCCTTCTTTTCTCTTGCATTGCAGACAGAATTTCTTATCATTTCTCATTATCTGTAAAGAGGGGATAACTTGAAAGTTTAAGCTGTCCGACATAAACCTGTCAGTTCCTGTAATAGCTAAATTTTGTAAATGCTACTGTTATGCACAGGGTTACTCTAAAATTCAGAAGATGCTGGAATAGGTACATTTTAATATTGCTTCTTAAACTAGATCATCAGCCTTCATAGTGCTTTCTTTTTTGACCACTGTATCACTAAAAGATTTACTGCACGAGAGGAAAGGTCTGGCACAAAAAACCAGACCCTGCTTCTCTGTCTGTCATTGCCTAATGACTGCTTTTATTTATCTTTGGATGAGGCACACTCATTAAACTTCCTAGATCTCCTCTTCTTCTGCATTGCCATTTATGTGTGCAGTAAGCAGAGGGTACTGGCTGCACTTTTTTTCCACATTTGGTTGGTCTGATGGCCCCGCCAAGACTTGTGTTGGCACAGCTGAGGAGGTACCACGGAAGGGGAATGAGGAGCAGGAGGGTAGAAGTCAGCATCTCCTTAAATCAGAGCTGCTGCTGCTGCTGCTGCTAAGACAGCAAAGGATATCTTAGTGCTAAGCTGTAGAAGACAGGCAGGCTGCAAACAAGAATAATTTTTATGGGCCAGACCCTGCTGGTTTTACTCATGTTGGAAGTCCTGGTGTCATTAAATGTAACTGTATGTGTGAATTAAGAAAGCAGCGTTTGAATTTTTATTTATGTGGTCTCCTGTGCAATAACCCTGGATGGAAATGCATTTGTTAAGTTTTAAATGCGCTCCAGGTTTTATCATTACGAGAGTGGCACTGCCTTTACACGGCTTTTCTGCAAAATAAATATACTGTCTGCCATAAACACACTGTCTTTTCACCTCAACTCCTCGTTACTACATCCTCAGATTTTTTAATCTGCAATGCAAATAGGCAGGTTGGTGGTCATTACACACTATGTTTCTATATCTTCTTGAGCTTAATTTAAAATAGATACAGTGCTGTCTTATGAATACATAGGGGTTTGATGCTCTAAATAGACTTTTATTGTAGATGCTTATTCTGACTCCATTATTTTCCCTTTCACCCTAAATAAAGTTTCCCAGATCACTGTTGCTACTGCAGAGAAATAGATTTTCTATTTTGCCTTGAAAGAAATGTGAAAAAGGAAAATGCTGATGGCACAAGAAGCAATTTGAATCCCATGATAGAAAACATAGCCTTAGCAGACAATGCACAGTAATAAATAATAGTATAGGAACACTGGTTTTTTTTGTTATCAGAAGAGAAATGCAAGGCACACATTTTTAAACAAATAAATGTTCCCTTTTGCCCTTTTTTTGGTAGTAAGAGAAAGGTGGTAGAAGGCAAGACAGTAGACCTGAAAAATAACACGCCCTGTCTATCATTCAGCAGGTACAGAATTGGTTTTGTTTTTTAATAATGTGCATTGGTTCCACTGTTGTACAGACCACAAATAAAGGATGGGCGACAGATAGAGGTCAGGCACGATTACAACCAGTCATTTTCCTCAAGGTGTCTCGGTGCCCTTCGCTGTTATTTCCATTGTCATTATCCTGTGTGTGGAATAGCAAAGGAAAAGCTGTACATCTCACTTCCGCGAATGTGTTGGGCTGTTTGTTTTAGGCTTTGCCACAAGTAAATCAGATTTAGTAGGAGTGATTCACCAGGTACATATTCTTCCTTAAGTATAATAGCACAATACAAGACTGTGGAGTTTCAGGGATGACAAAGCATACATTAAATGTTATCCAAGAGGATAGTTCGTGTCCTGTGCGACTGCAGGGGCTTATTACATTGCTCTTGATGTAACAGGATGAATTTAAAACTTTGTGAAGTGCTGCCTTGTGACTGGCAAACTACTTCTGACATAAAGCTGAAAGCTGCTGCTACTTGATGGCTCTTTGGTGACCTTTCAGGGGAGAAAGGATGGCCTCAGTCCAAGTTATAGCACACAGACATCCATATCACTACCAGGAGCAGCTTCTGCTCTGAGGCAGAATGAGTTCAATCATTCTTGTGGGCAGGGATTTCCCAATCAGACCCCATCTTTCAGAATTGCTAATCACAGCTCAGCTATATTTTCTCATTCCTTTCCTTGGTATTACAGCTCAGAGCGTAAGCTCCACGGCTAATGCTGATTAGATGCACAGATGATGATGATGCACAGCTCACTGGGCAATAGCATTTTTCTCATCTAACTTCTTATGCAAATGATCATAGAGAAAAATCAGCTATTATTGCTTATGAGTATTATTGCCACCAAAGTACAACAGAAAGTGAACACAAACAAACAAACAGATTCATCTCAAACAGACTCACAATGTGCCCTGATCAGGCCTTTTGAAAGGGTCCACATTACTGAAGCAACCTCATTCAGAGCTGATTTGTAAGTCACACCATTTCTGTGCTGCAAACAGCTCAGTTAAATGTCAACAGAGAGGAATATTAAAAGAAGTTTATGCCTGTGTTACAGAGAGTAGATAACTTCTTTGGCTGTCGAGGACCGCCATATGTGAAATTACCTTTGTGGGCCAGAATGCAGCCACTAGATCTTTACCCACATAACCCACAGACAAGAAAGAATGTCCCCCCATCCCTGGCCAGCCAATTAACAGAAATATTTGCCCTGTCTTGGGCTGTAAGAAAATTTCCTGTTTCTTTTTAATTCCTCTGTGAGTTTTTGCAGACATTTTCCCTTTCCCAGACTTAGCTGGCACGCTCTGTGCTCTTCGATTGTCACCTGCACCAAGTGGGGGCTACATTTCCACAGTACATTAGGTAGGAACTGCAAAGCAGCTCTGCTCTGTATAATAGAAGTTATTATTCCCATTATTATTTTTAATGCACAGTTAACTGTAGAACATGAGAATATGATGCTGACAGCTCATGTCTAATCACCCCTGTTGCAGCACAACATGCTTAGTTTACAATGAGTATACACACCAGCTCTTTTGTTTCTAATTATCACCAACAATTTGCTGCATCAGAAAGAGAAAGAATTAGGCCATCTAAACCAAAGATTATTATAACCAGTGGAAATCAGCTCTCTTACAGCTGAGTTTATTTCTTTGAACATGAACACGGAGGAATGTACAGGAGTGACACACCAGGAGAAGAGCTTACACTGTGTCTTTTTAATGGAGTCAGTATCCAGTGTATATAGACTGGAAAATATGCAAAGGCACACAATGCAGGAAACTGTGAACAGTCTGCTTGGAAAGCACAGGCCAGCAGTGACCATTAGGTCATCTTATTAAAGATGAAAAATGGCTTGGCTTTGAAATAAAAGCCAGTTGGATCCTATTTAGTATCTTGATGCGGTTGCAAGAGCATAGAGGCAAAATACAAAAGCTAAAGCACAACAATAAATACACAAGGAAACAGCAACATGAGAATACTTCCTAAGTACATTAGCAATAAATAGAAAGAGGCAGTCTGGAAAAAAATCAAGTAACAGAAATGTTTTGTGCTGGTTTGGTTCAAACCTAGATCCATTCACCTTTGAAGTCAGAGGGGCAGGCAAGTGTCTAACAAGAGAAAAAGGCAACCTGTAAAATAGCAAGCTCCCTAAAAGTCAGCCTGACTTGTTTCTAGGACAGGTTAATAGGTTTCTGAGCTGAGGATTAGTTTTAGATTAACCTCAGAAAAGCTTTTTACACAATCTCTTGTGATAGTGTCAAAAATGAGCTAAGCTGGCACAATCTCGATGAAGTTATTGTACAAGTACTAAAAAAAGTCTGTAAAATTGTTGGTTAAGTGCCAAAAGGAAATGATGCATTGAGCAAAGCTCCTGCAAGAGCCCAAGCTGAGCTCAGTGCTACTCAGCATTTTTATGAATGACTTCAATGATGGAATAAAACACACAGTAATTAAATTTGCAGATAATATCAAGCTGGCAGGATGCATGGGGACTGTTGAGGACATGATTAAAATTCAAAACTTATCTAAACAAACTGAAGATACAAATAAGATACAATTCAGGGAAAACAAGTGCAATATACTGTACTTATGTAGAAATCATCAGTTGTGCACATACAACATGAGGAACACCTAATAACACAATTAATTCAGAAAAAAAGGTATGGAGGAAAAAGAATTACCAGCAGAACATGAGTAGTATTTTTGCTGATAAAATTACCCTCCTACAAGGGCGTGTGATGAAGATGTCACACATAGGACATCCAAAGGAGCCCTCAGCAGGCCGCAGCCTGAGGCTGGAGCACTGTAGGGAGTTTAATTCAAACTTCCAGGAAGAAACGAGTCAGCTGGACAGCTGAGAGCAGCAGGAACAATCAAAGGTTTGAAAACACCTTCTGAGAGGAGAGGTTGAGAGAATTAGGTTTGTTTAACTCAGCCAAGACTCAAGTAGACACAATAACAGTCATCGAAAAACAGAGAAGTTTTGGAAAAGGGTACCCTTACTGCCCACTCTGCTGATATGTTTAAACTTCAAACAGGAGTATTTAAGGACAAATTAGACAAACTTAGTCAGGAATTACTTCAGAGGGCTGAGGGATCTCTCAGAATATCTTCCAATCCTGTCTGCTGCCCTTGCCTTCTCAATGTTATTTTTCAAACCTCCAGTAAAAGCATTCTTGTTCTGCCCATGAAAATCTAAGAAAAATAACAAAAATGCTATTATGATTATTTGTTTTAAAATTTATATTAAAGGGTAAAATTTCAGAGTTATTTTAGGTGAACTTCAGAAAATGAGGCACCCTTAAGTTGCTAACAACCAGCCTGTCATTTTTAGGCTAAACAATAGTACACAGGCCTCAAAAGGGAAATGATTGCAATTGCTGCAGTTGTGCAATTGGAGCAATGACATGTTTGAGGGAGTGAATGACAGATTCCAGATATTCTGATCATTTTACTGTCACCTCTCTGCCCATTTTGAAAGTTCACAAGGAATATCAAAGGTATATAATGGAGGAAACTTAGACCAGAGCTTGTCCAGATAAAGTATTCACCGAACAGATGGCAGTGATAATGAAGCTTTGCAGGATGAAAGGTAATTAACCTGCTCAAGTGCTCATGACAGGATCCTTGATACAACATCTAAGGGCCTGAAGGCAGAAAGGCAGAAATGAGCAGTAGTTTGAATTCTCAGGTGTAGGATGCCAGAAAGTTGGGCAGCATCAGAGGCTGTTTTCTCATCTATACAGAGAGCACTGCATTCACAAGAATATTCGGGGCTCAGTCAGTCAGTCAGAGGCTGGACAAGGTACAGTTTTAGGTCTGGTCCTGAAAAACGGGATCAGAAACCATTCCTGGAGTGGTCAGCTGTAGCTCTGCAGTGACCAGCTGTACCTTAGGGCACCAAGAGCCCTGGAAAGCCCAGGGTGGCCACACACCAGTAAGAGCAGCAGCCACTGGGGAACAGCCAGTGCTGAACATCTCAGCTCATCTTTCTCTCAACGAAGTGTTAAGAATGAAAACATTTGGTTAGTTCGGTTAGCAGAGTGTTCAGTTTGCTCTGCTCATTATTTTGAGTCTGCTGCCTTTTAATTACACTTTGGTAAAGTTAATTGAAGCATCTTTTTCACTTCATTTTAAACTGGCAAAACAGGACTCACCTCACTATCATTCATCTATTATGTTTTCCCATATTAATTTCCCCTTAGCACTGTCTTCAAATATCCTGACATTTACTTCTCCAGCGATTGTTTTCATATTTTTTCATCATTTCAGTTGCTCTCTGTAGGACCTTTTCTATTATTTCGTGTCCTTTTTGAGATAGAATGCTGAAATTGAACACTTTAATACAGGCAAAGGTGTACTATAAATTCTTGTAATGATACTTGTTTTGTCTTAATACAATCTAACATCTCAATTTCTTTCTAGACTGCACTGAACTGCAGCCTTCTCAATGCTGTTCCCTGCAATGACCAAGTATTTTTCTCAGAGTTGTTACAGCTAATTTAGAATCTATCAGGCAGTATGATTAGTTCCAATTGTCCCTTCAGCATCAGTTACCATCAGCTGTCTACCCTGAAGCTCACCTGTCATTTATTACTGAGTGCTCGATCACCATTTGATCCTTCTGCATTCTTTGTGTCTCTTAGAGCTAACAAGGCCTATGTAATTTCACCTTGTCAGCAACAAAAAAAAAGAGCACTGTTTATTGCCTTTCCAGACAATTTTCACAAGTTCCAGTATGGATCTTTACATTGCTCAACTATTAATCTTTTTCTCGAGTCCTTATTTCTCACCTTCTTAGAGCTCCCTAATCCGCAAGAGAACTTCCTTCTTATACTGAGATAATTTTTTTTTGAGTGACTTTATCCACATAAACTGTATTTACTATTGTAGCTACAAGATTTCCTGTCTTCAAGTAATGAAAGAATTCTAATAGACTGCAAAGATAATGTTTTCCTCAACAGGAACTATTTTGATTCATTCTTTGATAACAGCTTTATCGAAATGATTCATAAAACTCCGTACCAGCATGATCTCTACATTTCTTGCAGGAACTAGTCACAAGGCTAAGACTCACTCTCTCAAACCATTTGTACTCCCTACATCTTCCACTCTTCCCTTTATCTATTTGCTTTATCTTTATGTTTGCCTTTCACTTAGATTTTCAACTATTTGAAGGTGGCTTTTACTCTTTTTTATATTTGGACAGTGTATAGCACGATGAGAGTGGAGCCCACACATACAAGAAGTATCTTGCAAAGACAATAGTAACTTATTGTATGGAAAATGTTTCAAATAAAGTGATTTAGTGCTTATCAAGTGCAAACAGACATTTCTGTATCTTCTGCTCAGGTACCACTCTGCTCAGTCCCGAAACTAATAAAAATAATTCTTTTCTTTCCCCGTGGTTTTCTTACATCAACACTGCACTGATCCAAAATAATGCCGCTCTTAGATTAACTCTACTAGATGTACAAGAAATGAATCTGGAGACCTCTGTCTACACAGTTACCATCCTTAGACTTCAGATGGTATCAATTCAGACAATGATTTGTCTTATCTCCGCTTTGGAGTAAGTTTTCTCCTTTTCCCAAGAAGCAGTTCAGTGTAAAAAGTTAGGACATTCCATCACCTTGGTACATGCCTCTCTACTGTCAATAAGGTAAACTGCTTGTCTCCAGAAGTAAATGATGCTTTAGTTATTTTTACCAAATAAAATGTTACTTACACATTTAGTGGCAAATAACCAACTAGGGCAGATGGTGACAATCCCCTGTGTGACTATGTTGTAGTAGGAGGAAGAGCAAAGGCGAATGCAACAGAGCAGATGTCCAGTGTGCACATGGAAGACGACAAACGAGTCACACTCAAGGATCCCATTTCCACTTCCACAAATGGATTTGTCAAAGGCAGGAGTGTGAGGTCGAGCGCCAGCAAATTGAGACATCTCATAGGAAGGAGGTCAGCTTGTTGACAGAGGAGAGATTTCAGGAGAGTTCCCAAAGAAGCTGTATCTTCCGCAGGTTCAGGGAATGGTATGACTAAAGGAAAACCTTAAAGCAAGCTATGTGTGTCATGGCTCCTGCAAAGAGCTTTCACTGGAGTGAACACTATGCTTTAAAGAAAGTATTCGGTCATTGCTCTTGGAGAAAGTAGAACTGCAAGGTCTGAGATTAAGACAGATTTACCTGGGTACACACCAAAGGAGAAAGCGAGAAAACTGTAATTTCCTTCCTCAAGAGGAATGGTAGGAAGAGGCTACCTCAGAGAATGGCACATTAGAGATAGGGTTCAACGACCTGGTGACCATCATAAGTAGGCACAGTCATTTTGGCAGTACCTGCCTTGCTGGGCAAGTGCAGATCTGAGCCCTCTGAGCCCTCTTACCAAACCCCCTTTGCCCACCACCCACACAGCCTGTTGATTGTGTCACTGTCAAACTCACTGCAGCAGGAAACCTAAACAGCCCCTCTGCCTTAACAAGAGGCCCCAGCTCGCTCTGGTTGAGCCACACAGATCAGGCCTGGAAAGGGCTAAACGCTGTGCACACCAAGCCTGTAGCTATCCAAGCTTTCCTTTTCTTAAACAGTCTATGGATTAATTAAGAATGTCCAGAAATAGTCTCATCTCTGTATAAAGTCTACACAGGAAATAGAAACAGCAAACATTCAAACAGTTTAAAATTCGTTATTAGGTAGTATAGACACAGCTTTAGAATCTATTCTGTGGTGCTACACAAAAAAATATCCACAGTCAGAGCTGGCAGTCAGCTTCCCTCCTGGGGCACTGGAGGCTGGTAGTGCAGCTGACTGTTATCATGTCAGGAGCAGACAAGGAACTCTGCTCAGCAGTGACAGTGATGAAATCTATTGTTCAGGCCACAGCCAAGATGAATCACTCTCTTTCTCATCTCTTAGTGTCTGCAGACCTTTTAAGTTTTATAAATTAGGTTATTGTGGAAGAAAAAAAGAAAAGAGCACTGAAGAAGAAATTAGGCATGACCTAATGAAATGAGTCCATCTCAGGATAGTGGGAGGTTGCCCATTCAGTGTAGTCTTAAACTCTAAACCACTCTTACCAACAGGCTTGTTTCAAACCATGGGAATAAGTGGGTACAAATAAAGGGAGACATTGGGACCGTAGGTGATCAATTCTACCAAAGATCCCTAAAGGATCTGAGCACAACGGTTTCTTGTAAAAATGTCAGTATTAAATGAATTTAAGAAAAGCAACCCAAACAAGCAAACAAAGATAAAATACACACCATTACATCCATTGATATATGACTGATTGACACAACTGATTGACAGATTATTTATGATCATACCATAAACACGAGAATCTGGGGGTGAAAATGGCCTTGAGGGATTGTGTAACCACCCCTATTCCTATACAATACCAGTGTGTAACACTTAGCATTAATAGGTTAGAAAAAACTTAACCACTACTTATGGAAACACAGGTTTCCAAACAATATTTCATATACTTTTCAGAATATCTAGTATTTCAGTATCTGATGAGACATCATATTATTCTCCTTACACATAAAACTAATGGGAAGTTGGCAACAATGGTTTCACAAGGCAAATGTTTAAGATATTTCCACTAAGTAAAGCTTACAACTCATAATTCATGTAAAACCAAAAAGCTCTCTGAAATAATTTCAATACAACTTTCATTTTAATGTGTGCCAGCTCTCTTCTTACCTGTATTGTTTGTTTCACAAAGAGTAAGTTAAAAGAAGTCTAGAAATGCTCACAAGATGCCAGAGCCAAAACTGATGTGGCATTTTCTTTTTAAACTTCTGTTTTCAGAAATAGCAGGTTTGAACTTCACCTTCTGGGGAGAATTGCTCTTGCTTATTCTCGACATAGAGAAAAAGGACTTTTGAGGAAAATTTTAAGGAAAGCCATGACCACATGCTTTAGTTAGCACATGTAGGAAGCTTAACATGCGCCTAACAATGTGCTTCTGTGTGTCCATCAGACCAGTGATGGAAGTTCATGCACCTGCCCTCGCTCTCTCTTGTGTACCTGTGCCCATGGCAGGAAGGGAGCCACAAATGCAGCTCACAATCCCTCCTTAAGACAAGATCCTGGTTTTTCAAGCCAATGATATAACCTTGAAATCGTGTACACACTGTGTATTATAAATAAATTTGAGCTGGAGCTCAGGCTGCAGCCTGCACTTGATACACAGCATGCACATTCTTTGTCTCAGCTGGACAGAGGAAGATCAAACAGGATCTTACATTAAAGAGATATCCACTGCTCACCTTATTCTTAGTGCTCATTGATTTCAATAAAAATAATATTCACCTGTTATGCAGAGCTTCACCAGTAGATTTCAAAACATTTTACAAAGGAAGTCAGCAATATTATCACCATATTACAGCCGTGAAATTTGAAGTAAAGGGAGGTAAAGCGCTTTGTCAACAGTCTCCAAAAAAAAACCACAGACTGAAGGAAAGTCACATTAAGCCCAGTACAAGGATTGTGTTAAGAGGAGGGCAGGACACTATAAATGCATTTTATGGAAAAGAGGTTCTATCAGAACACAAGACCCTGAAAAATCAAAGGAAAGAGAAAGGTTAACATAGAGACAAGGATCATACACAAGTAGAAGCTTAGGGAGATCTGGAGCAGTGCAGTAGATATGAGCAGATGTTAAAGGAATTATCAGAACCAGTGAAAAGCAGGGACAAGTGGGTTATAAGAAAGAAAAATATAAAATGGAGCTCTTGGGTATGGACCACAAAGGGTCTTGAAAGGCCAGAAACGAAGAGGCTGTAGCAGTCCAGATAAAACCAATGACACATGTTGGCAAGAGAGGGTTGAAGCTGTGTTCAGGCGGTTTCTGACCTGAGCAACTTGAGGTTGTGGGGTTTTTTAACTTCGAGCTGCAGTCCACACTGAGGCTTTGCTAAGTCTGAAACAAAGGAGTCGATTTGCTTTTCATGTTTCTCCTCTGCTCTACTCGGATTTTTTTTCAGGGCAGTTTTCTCTTTTCTGTGGATTTATTCTCTCTCCCATCACGTTTTTTCACTTCCTATGCTGATCTTTACTATCAGTTCCCAGATTTTGTAAGAGTACCTCCCCCCTGGAAAGTACAGGGCTTTTTCATTTAAATTGATTTAAGCTTTAGTTCTGCTGTAAGAAATTTTTCTTCTCTTCTGCATTGCCATGACCAACACTTCTGCCCTTTACCTCAATCAACATGATAATGGCATTTGTGCTGCTATGCACAAGCCATCCAGCCTTTATGTCAGAATATTTCGTGGAGAAAAACAGAGCGACGGAGAATTCATCCATTTCAGATGCAAAAGTATCAGGAAATTTTCTCCCACTCTCTCACTGAACATGCCTGTGCATTTCATGTACCAATCTATATCAGTTTGGAAAGGAGCACAGTATGACAGTAATGCCCTCGCATAGAAGGAGGTTTATTCAAATTTGGACATTTCTTCGCTGCTGGAGGTGTAAGATCCTGCAATTGCAACTGCAGTGGTGGAATGAAGCAATTTACCTACTTAAGCTGGTGTGTTTCCATGTATGTGGCACACATCCCCATCAGTACAAAACCACATGAATTTTACACCTTAACATTTGTATAAATACAAGTCCAAAACTCTGAGTCATCAATGATTCAGAATTATCAAAGTCCTGTTCCTCTTGTTTGAAGCTACAAATATGACTTGACTTTATCACAGTTGCCTAGAGAGGATATGAAATACAGCTTCACCATTTTGTCCTTCTCTCTCCTGTCCACATGCAGATAGCCCAAAGTCTGTTTATTGATGGTGCTGAGGACATTTCGTGGCACAGTTCATGAGCTGACTTTTACAGGCTCTACTGAGTCTGGGTTTCTCAGTGTGTGACAATGAGTCTCTTCTTACCTCTTACAAGCTTAAGGTTCTTTTGGAAATAGCTCTTCTAAGCCACGGATCTCTGGATTTTCTTCCAAGCACACTTTAGGAAGAAGAAGCTAAAACTAGTAGGATACAAAATTTGCTGTCATAGTATTTAATATTTCTGACCTATCCCATTTTTTAAAGCTCAGCCTGACTGGAATTTAGGAATACAATTAGAAAAGTTAAGTATTGCTAGTGTATATAAAATATTGTGTGTTTTTGAGAATATGCTGCTTTTTCTGGTGTTTGTTAAGCATTATTGATATTTTTCTGATTAATATCTTCTGAGACCTTCTCAATTTCCCTAAAACTGTTTTGGATCTTGCTCAAGTATAAGCAATTAATCTCACTGCTTCCTTTTTGGTGTCAGGGAGTATTTCTTTCTAATGACCATCCACATATCCTACATTTATTAATTTGTTTTGGTCAAAAATGAATTAATGCAATTGTAAATGGATACTGATAGCCCTCTGCAACAAAATCTTACAAACAACCTTTCTTGAGGAAAGAAATCGTAAAAGGAAAATCTTTACTCCAAAACTGGAACTCCAAAAGCTTCATCTTTTGAATGAAAAAAACACTGGGAACTTAAATATGTCTGTCACCAGGCACAAGGATAGCTGAGCAACATATTTTTGCACGTAATTCCTTAAGTGCTTGATGAACCGTGGTTCCTCACTTTAAACATCCTGTATCTGTTTTCCACATCTCTGGACTGGCATTCCTGCTAAGCTCCAGGCATGCTCAGTGCATGTCAGGTTAACTGCTTCACTAGTGAAATCTGAAAACCTTTCTGCACCATATTTTAAAAATCATATCAGTGTCACTGAATAATTAAAGAGAAATATAAAATAGTAAATTCCTACATCTAAGTATTCTGATTTCCAAAAAATCACATCAAAATCAGATCTTTTTCAATTTGACTGTTGAAATGGTCCATTGTGATTTTTTGTTCTTCTTGAAAGTCCTTGAGCTGCTTTCATATGAAGCATTGTGGATCAAATAAAAAGATTAAGACTTAGACAAATGTTTTCGCAACGCCTGGATCTTCTGAGCTCCCCAGATATAAAAGCAGATTAAACAAAACACAGCAGAATTTGAACTCTAAATAATTAAATCAAATCTTTGGCTCATCATGTGAGGAAATACTAGTACCTCTGGCAAGTACATGTGACAAAATCAAGAGCCTTCTGTAAATTCATATGAAGAAAATATCAAGGCATTGCCAAAAAAAATTGTCACTTGCAATTTCTTATATCAAGTCCTCAAAATGGGCACCCAGACAATATCTATACCTGAGGGTAATGAGCAGGAACGAACAGCACAACTTCCAAAATACTGTTTTGCCTTTACAGCTGTTCATGTATTCCATTCTCACCAGCACCACACATTTCTGACATACACATAAATAACCATTAAAGAAGCCTAATGAATGGTGCAGCATGGACTGCTTTCTTTTGTGCGTGTTTCACGACCAACTCACCAAAGGCACATCAGAAATTAGGCTTTACTTATATAATGATTTATTTAAAGAGCAAGGCAGGAAAGATTGCCAGCTACATCTGCTCATTAACAAGCTGAAACACCCTCTGTTGGTTATCAATGCCTTTTCTTTCAAGAAATCCCAGGAGGTAATTCCTAGTGTGTTTGTTTTCTACTTCATTTGTGTCTCTCTCCACTGTAAAACCACTATACAATATGCATGGATGTTTGCTGTACATTAATACCAGTATTTCCAGACTGAAGCAAATAGTGATTATCTCAAAATAATGCACACAAGAATGTATCTCTTCTGTTGCACCGTTCTAAAAATAGAAAGAGTCTGGATTTAGTAAGGCTTGTCAAGGAAGGCTTGCCTCCTTAGGGCTGTGAGGATAAGGAAAAGAGCATTTTTTTAACATCAAAACCAGTATTTTTAACGAAAGAGACCATATGCAGGTCTAAAAATGCATCTGTACAGAGGACTTGCAGTAAGGATCTCACTGAGTCTGCAGTGCGTAACAAAGCACGGGGAGAACGACATACATTGTAATGCTGTGCAAACCCAAGGTATCCGAAAATCACTCCCTTATTGAATCAGTTCAACTGATACTCGCATTTGAAACAACTTAGATTTTAAAATCACTCATACTTTTTAAAAAGGATTTTTTTTCAGTTAACCTCTTTCTTTAGGTTTCCTCTTAGACATTAAGAGCCTGTATTTACAGTCAAATAATTACATACATGACATTTTAAAAGAAACAGAAAAGGTCTTTGGAATTACACTTACGTTTTTTACTTAGAGAATCAAAGATACAGGCTGAAGACACAAAATTATTGTGAAATTTCTCTTTTATATATAAATCACAGAAAAGTAAAAGGAAGCCATTCATTCAGCTGTATTATTGATACTTACTTCTAAGCCTAAAAGAACTCACATTATGTCTGTCAAAATCCTGAAAATTATTCTTTTTCAAGTCTTCAAATACTGTGCGATGGATTTAAATCTATTAAAGGAAGATTTCACTTCAGATCCATAGCATTATATTCAAATCACCTAGAGATATTTGAAAATTTAAGTCTGTAGTACCTTCACAACCGATTACTTTAATGGCATTTAAGATAATACACACCAACTGTTTGGAATTACCTGTCTACATCAGTGTCACATCAAACTAGTTTTTCTGCCTACATCAAGATTTTGTGGCTCTGTATGGGAATCACTGTGTTATTCCTGTCATTCACACTTTAGTGCTGTGCTGTTATCCATCGCTTAAGCTGATGAATAAATAATAGCTATTTTCCCTATTTTTGTCAAATTAAACTTTACTTCAGTTGGTCTTTTGCCATTTTTTCAGCTCCACTGGGAGGAGAAGGGATTTACAGATAGGTATGTTTTCTGAATTTAAACTTAGCAATAAGTCTCTCTCTTCCTAAGCAAAAGAGTGTATTGAGCCAACCCCAGCACTGCATGCAAGCAAAAGCAGAGGCTGCTTGATTTCTCTGTTCATCGCAGCCCAAGTCTGTTTGATGGCTACAAAGGAAATATCCCAGTCCAAAGGATCAGAGAGACACTCGGGAGCCAGAATCCCACAAATTCTGACTGTGTGGCAGATCTTCACATTTTATTTATTCACGCAGCTGTAAATTCCCTTTCCCGAGTACAGATGCCAGATACTCACCCGAAGAGCCTGGGAAGGAGCACAGCCCGTGCCTTCCTCCCAGCTTCCCAAACCCCAACACACGTGCAGACCCTGATCCTCTCCAGGCCAGCAAGAGGGAGCCTGATGGGAGACCCTGGGGATTTGCTTCCGTGGCCTCTTGGAGACAGCGCCAGTATCAGAATGGAAATAAGGGAGACAGGAGGGAGAAGTGCCACACAGGGGCAGCACTGAGAGTGTGACACCACAGCAGCTCCCAGGCTTTGTGGTGTGCCATCTTCCCTTATTGTACACGTAGGAACTCCCTGTCCAGAGCATGGTTTTTTTCCAAAAGTTTCTCAGGAAGACTCCTAAGATAGAGCTGTCTGTATCTTCCGGCTAAATTCAGCAATCAAATATCTGGTAAATCTCTACCCCTACTATGGAAAATAAGAACTGGAAAAAATCTTCAAACTGGATAGACCCAATGAGAATTAGCCAAAACCACCATCAGAGAGGGAACAGACGACAAGGAGAGATCCTTGCCCTGCTGTCTGTCAGAGAGAACCTCTTCTGTTAATCAAAGGGCCTGCTATTGCTGCAGTTTATATAGCTATGCCTTTATCCAAGATCAATTCTGCAGTTTTGTGTTACATCCAGATTCTACGATTAGAGTGAATATTTTCAGATGCTGCTTGGACTTTGCTTCCCTGAGTTCAGCTCCAAGCATCACCTTGACTTCTATGGCTGCAGCTAGGAACTACTGTGGCTACAAGGGATCTCTTGGGAGAATCCCAGCTTGAGGCTGTGTAGCTTTCAGTGTTGCTTAGCCATGTCCAGCCCTTCAGTTTTAAAACGCATTGTGAGGGTGTTTGTGACAAGACAGTTTGTCTTCCAGGACTTTACAGACCTCCTCTTGCCTTTCCATCTGGCTTTTGGGTTGGCTTGCAGAATATCAGAAGTGTAGTCTCTTTGCCAAGTCCCCGCAGCTGTGAACACGGGAAGTTGCTGCTCATCTTATCAGCACCCTGTTCTGGTGGTGACACTGAACTATTTTGATACTGAAATTTTTTACTTCATCTTGTTTACGGAACATCTTATAATTAAGCCTTATTATTTAAACTCTACAGAACACCTGCAATCACAAAAAGACTTGCAGCATAAGAAGCAACCACAAACTTCACTTACACACTCCATCTAGTTAACAAGGCTTTGTACGGAATCTAATGACAGACAACATGAAAAAAATCTTTTACCTGTGCTTGGTACAGAAAATAATTTAAACTACTGGGAAATTTAGCTTTTCAGACGTCATGGAAAATGTATGAGATGTTATAGTCTAGATGGCTACAGATAAATTATAGAAAAACTTAGGAAACCATAACAACAAAAGTTAAGAGATTTTGCATGCAAATTGATACCTGGGATATAAGTCCTAACTTCGATCCCAAACAGGAAAGGATATTTTCCAGTATAAATAGGAGCATATCCTTCTTCTGCACACCCTAGGCCCCACAAGGCTTGTAACATTTATGACCAAAGTTTTGTGAGAACACCACGTTAGAATTACACTTCATCCATGTTAACCCACAGCCTTTATGTTCATCCTCAAATCTTACTGCTCTGCTCCTAAGCCTAATCCAGATCTAAATTTGCACAAAAGATATGAAGGGATAGGCTGTTCTATCCCTGTTGAATATTGTATCCTTGAATACATTATAGGTTTTTATTTTAGTCTTCCAATTACAGACACCATGAAAGCATGCACATTTGCTACTTTTTAAAGCTGAATTCTCTACAAAGTCTTACTCAATACAGTAAGGATCAGACAAAAACACACCTAAGGGGTTTCATAAAGTATTTTCATAGAAGGTCATCCTTTGGCACCTTCCTGAATGGTAATGAAACCAACTTCCCTTTGCTGTTTTCAATGGAGTCATCACATGATTAGTTTTCTCCTAAAGCAAATCACAGGTGGATGATTTGACGAGCTGCTGTTTTCATGCAGCACAAAAAGATTTCCCTCCTCTTTCCGTTGTGTGGTACAGCATGAGCTGCAGTAGTGGCACCTGTGCTGCCTCTGACCTGGACCCTCTGGTGCTGGTCAGACCAAGAAATGCCTCAAACACCAAGATCTAAATAAGAGCTTTCCCTACTACAAGGTAGTAATTTTTTCTTAAAATAGATGTTTGCTCCTCTGAAGAGCTTTTTAACTTCCTCTGCCTATTTTGTGAAATTCTCTCTCACATCTGTAAATTATAGCTAGACAGACATAAGATAACAGTTCAAAGGCAATAGAGTGTCAGGGAATAAAGGCGCTTTTAGATGCTTTCATGGGGCTTTTTCTTTGACATTTCCATGTAATTTAGGGTTAATGTATCTGCCATTCCACCCAAACGTGTAATGCCAAACACTGGGGAGTCGTGAGTTTTTCTTTCACTCTTTTCCTTCCAGCTTTAGCACCGCACCTGATTTTCTGTCACAACCTTTGAGTGGCAGCGCTCCTGTCCTCACTTGTGCGCACCTGGGGGACGCAGCCGTCTGTCTGCAGGTCCTGTTCCTGCAGACAGCACAGTAACAGAGCCCTGCCAGCAATTCCCTGCTCCTCTGAGGAAAATGGAAGGGATAAAGCTTTGTATTTTCCCTGGAGCGACACCCGCGAGCTGCTTGCTGGCTGCGTGGCCACTTGTCAACGTCCCCGTGCTGGCCGCGCGTTTGTCTGCAAAACCACGGGAGGATTTAACTGTTTGGAACAAGTATTTCCATGGAAGCATTTTCCGTGGATCCTTCATCTCTGGGGATTGGGCTGATTTCCAAACCAGGGAGTTTGGGGGGTTTGGATACACCAGGCTGCCCTCCGGCGGCGGCCGGCGCGCCGCGCCCGCTCCCTGCTCTGCCACAGCCGCTTCTCGGCCTGGCTTCCTCCGCTCCTCCCCACACCAAACCCGCCGGCCGCGGCTGCTCGTGGGCACAGGCAGCTCGGAGACCCCGAAAGCTTCAGGAGAGCTGCCTGTGAGCGGGACAGGCTCCCAAAGCCTCGTGCCTGAGCTCCCTCCCCGCGCTCGGGCTGTAACACACCTCCCGCTCTGGAGAGGGGAACCGGAACACGTTCTTTTCATCTCTTATCTCTTATCAATTTTGAAATCATCTCTTATCAGTCTTGAAATAAAAATCTAAACGGCAGCGAGCTGCCCCAAACGTGTGTTATTCCTGCCTGTAGTTGGTCCCCTACGTCCCTGTGACCCATGACCATGGGGATGAGATCGCCCTGGTGCTGGATGAGATCCCCCTGGTGCTCCATGGGGATGAGATCCGCCTGGTGCCCCATGTCCCTGTGACCCGTGACCATGGGCACAGCGTTTATCCTCGTGCTCCATGTCCCTGTGAGCCGCCTGTGGGGATGGTGTGTTCAGCTGATGCTTTCAACCTGCCTGTGATTCTTCAGGGACCAATTCTAAGCTGCTGGGTCAGTATCAGGAAGGAAGCAATAATTGCATTTGGTTTCTACACACTACAAAAAAACTGCTTCCTTTAGTTATTACAGCAAGATGAATGAAAAACGCCTCACGTTTATTTTCAGAGACGGTTACTATCACCCTCAAGTCAATTGCTATTATCAGTGTTCACAGAAGAAAAGGAAGTGCCGCTTTCAGAGTGCAGTGGTCTCACCTGCTGCCATTTGATTTTGAATGCCTCTCAAACACCTGGGAGATTTAGTGACTTGTCACTGTGTGTTCCACAAGCTGAGTCAGCTCCCGTGCAGAAAGGCTGCACCTGGGGCCAGTGGGATGCAGCAGGTTCGTTCCTCTTCACACTCAACCTGCTCGGATCACAGGGGTGGGAGTTGAGTCGCCTGGAAGCAAGGATCGCTCCTTTGTAGCATTGATCTGAATTTGTGTGTGAATTCAAACACTGGCAGTGGTGGGGAAAGCAGCAGTGCCACAGCTCTGGCTGCTGACAGGGTACAGAGGCAGCCAAAGCCAGTATTGAAAGTCGGTGATCTGTCAATAGGCATGAGGCCAACTTCTCTTGCTTTCCATATTTGGTAAAGCTCTTCTTTTCCTTCAAACTCAGAATTTTAGGTTTATTATCCAACACAATTACATGGAAGAATATCTCTATCTTTAAGAGGACGGTGGCCAGAGGAGATGCAAAATGTTACACGATTATTCAACAAATTCTGCAAAAGGTTGGTGTTCTGCAGGAGGGGACCTCCACAAGTACGCTACAGATCTTGGTGCAGAGACGTTTTATAAGAATGCACTGGAGGTTGTTTTAACCCCTATGAGCCCAAAACATCACTGATAGTTCCACCTTGGCTGTCTTACAACACTTCTTGTCACAAAAAACTATCAAATGCCAGGCCACGTCTTCCTAACATCAGTGTTAAAAAGGGAAATATCCTTGGTAGCCAAAGTGGGAAGGATCAGCCAGTTTGCAATGGACACCAATGGTATGAGGGAGCACTTTCTTCAGTTATGCCATGTCTGTGCTAAGCGTGAGAGAAAGGGTGCCTTGCACAGTTATGTGAAAGGGTGCTCTGCTGCTAAGGTTAAAAAGCACCCCACAAAAACAATGTGAATGGGAATACGGCACTCACATAAAGGAGATTCGTGTACAGGTCACTCCTACACAGCACCACAAACCTGGGTGCACATGGTACAAGCACTACTATAAGCAACTGACCACAGAGATTTGACACATATCATCAGCTGTTTAACAATTAGCTTATTAGATCAGATTTAATCTGACCAGGAATCTGGTTAAGGGTTAAATCTCTAAAATTAAAACCTCCTCTTGCTGAAGATTTTTTTTTTTCTTTTAATAAAGAGCTTGTAGCTGAATGGTAAATAAGATTTAGACCTGTTAGAAGATTAAGTGTTCTGCTCTGTTCCTAAGCTTAATCTTAAGGCAATTAATAGTTCTCAAGGTCTGAAGAGTAGGGATGTGCATGAATTTTCTTAATTCCACCAGCTGAAAGTGAGTAGAATGACTTCTGCCTCACATTGTCAGACAAACACTGGCATGGCTTGCAGTGATGTAAATCAGCAGTAGTACAAGATTATCCACCAGTGATCCACAAGAAGAGTAATACATCATAATATATTACAGCAGATTAAAAACGTATAAAAGAAAATCCTTTTAAAAATCATAGTAAGAATGCGGACTATTTTTTTCCCTTAATTTACCCTCTTATTTAACTTCCTAGTTAAAACGGATTAAGTTTATAAAAAATAAAGTAGTTGTAAAGCAGCATGTTAAATCCACATCTGTATTATATTGTGCTTTTTGTGGTTGGGATATGTGGTGTGACATGTACAGACATATTTCCATCCTGCAACCACATGGAAGAGCATGGGCACAACCTCAGTTTTCCCAAGTCAGGATGCTGAAACTGTTTTTCCTGACTTCCCACTGCCAGTCTTTCCAAATGAGCACTGCAATCCCATATTTTCCTTTTTAAACTGTATATACTCATTTAGCCTCTGCTGTCACATCCTGAACAAAGAGTACAAGCGAGCAGCTTTTCTGGGTTATCAGCTGGGATCACGTGCGGACTGAGACGGAATTTATGGATTGATGTTGCAGCAAGCAGTCACCAGCTGGATGACCCCATGTAGTGCCTTTTCTTGGGAGCCAGCTTTAACAGTATCAAGTGTTAATTTGGTACTCCTGGTGCCTGACAATGACACTTCATGGACCAGCAGCGGGTCACAGAGCAGAGCTGAGCATGGCTTAGGAGGTTCTGGATCACCTGGTGGTCACAGCTGCTTTTGTCTCCCAAACAGTGACCCAGAAAGCAACAGCAAATACAGAAAGTGATCATTATGAAACAGCCTAATTAGGTTTGCCATCTACTCCCTGTTTACAGTGCTATGAATCACTTTATCAACAGGGATTATATCTTTATGTGAAGTTCCCACTTTGTGCAATAATTATAGTCTAAATGTCCTGTGCAGTCTGTTCACCTCAGGAAAGGTGAGTTACATTGTTAGCGTTGCAGAATTGAAATCCTCGAGTTGTGCCACACAGAGAACACACCTGCTCTGGTGAGATGGTGTCCTCGATCTACAACCTTCAAGACCCACAGGCAGCAAACTACCTGCAGCCAAATTAATGATTTTTCTTAACAATGTTTCACCTTTTAAATTTTTTTTTATACTAAACCATGATTTAACTTCCTAATAATTTGAAACAGTCAAACTAATATCACTTGTGTTGGCAAATACAGCAATTCCTCCTGACTGGGTGCTAGTCACTCTTCACTGAAAGGTCTACTAGTCATTCTGCTGTTGTCTCTGAGTGACTAAACAAGGAGAGTTGGTTTTTAGTTAAGTTATATTTAAATGTAAAACACTTAAAATTTCCTGATAACTCTGTTCTGTGAGCTCATGTGAGGACATTTTCATTGCTCTTCAGGACACTTCTGCCTTTGGGAGCACAGATTCGCCTGATTAATTGTTCACAAATAAAGGAAAAAAATGGATACCTGCAAAGTATCCAGCAGATTTTCTTCTCAATTACATGTTAGTGAATATCTCTCATTTGTAGCTTTGCAGTTGTGCCCCATATTCTCAGGAGTTTCTGATTAAATCCTCATTAATTTTTGCATCATAGAGAAGGAGCTTTAAAATTTCAAGTGGGTGTCAAGTTGCATTAGGACTTGTGTACTCATTCTGCCTGAACTGTTATTCATGCACAAACAGTGCATGAATTGGTTTGTTTGGGTTTTTTTCATTAGGGTTAGGGTCAGGGGTAGTGTTAAGGCTAGGGTTAAGGTTAGGGTTAAGCTGCAGCATCCTTTTTTAAAAAGGAGGATGCTGCAGCTGTCATATAGAACTCCATGGTGTGAGTATTTTCCTGTGTATTTTATAAAAAATAAAATTGTTATAATGGTGTGTGTTTGGTGTGTGTTTTGGTGTGCATTCTACACCCCATGGTGCAAGTTACATAAGGAAAACACATCAGTATCATGCCAAGGCAGGTTTCTCTGTTCATCGGAAGATCATTCTGCATATCCAGCCAGTCTGTCAGAAATAGTTTGTCTGCTTTAAGAACTCTAAACACATTTTTTCATGTTTTCTCCTAGATAAAGTTCTGTGCTATGCCTGGAAGTAAGTTCTGCTATAAAAGATGCTTTTACTATCTCAGGAACACAGACAACATGTATGCACTCAGATTTCTGTGATTATTTTTTTAAATAGTGCTATTAATAACCTTAGTTGACTTCGTGTTCTATTTTGCTATTTAGCTCAGGTTTTTGTTTTCTTCTGTTTTGTGCAAATTGTACTGATATTCCAGAGGAAGTAAGAAAGAAAACTTTCTGTAACTTTCTGAAGAGGATAGGAGGTAGCAGCCTTCCTTTCCAAATACCCACCACCAATACTGTCATCTCAAGTTTTAGGCCATGTGAGCCATAACCAAAGAATCAAGAGGACAGATGTGTAATGATATAAAATCTTTTCTCACCTGCATAAAAATTGAACTACTTAAACAGTTTCACTGCCGCAGAATAATGTAGTTGGAAGTACTTTTTCACCTCAGTTTCCTGATGAAGCTCAAGAGCAAACTTGCAAAAACAGTGACAGTAGATATACAACACAACCCTGGCAAGTAAAATTATTCTTTTCTTAAATGCAGTGTAAAACCAGATGCCAATTCACTTTCTGAACCTGATGGTGTTGCTCACCTATGGCAGAAATGTAAATATCTCTACAGTACTTGAATTTTATGCTAGAGTTTGTTTCTCTAGGACAGTTTGATAAGTTGATTTTGTCATGAAATACTTAAAACTTGTAACATAACAGTCTCTCTGCAACACAAAAACATGTAACCAAATGCTGCTGAGGTTTAGATATTTCTACCTGCCAGAACAGTCTGACTGATCAGTATTATTCCTATTATTTGTACATTTTCTTAAAACTGACCCATACACACACTTCCTTTCTTTTATTGAGTATGCTAAAAACAAAAAGTGCAGTGTATGAATTTTTCAAATCAATATTGACCTTTTTTTCTTAAGCTATGAAAAATGTAACCTATTTCTGTTTCAAAGTTATTACCAGGCAAGCTGATGTTCTGCTGGATGCTCTCAAAGCTTTTCAGTGCAGTAAATATTGTTGATATAATTTCACTGACATATGGATCAGAATAATGTAGATAGTTCATAGCCAATTGTTTGAAATACGTTTGTGTAGGAGCATCTAAGAGGAGTGAGAAATAAAACAAAAGCTTGTAAAACTTGCTGCCAGAGTCTAGATTAGTGAAGAAAGAGGGGATGGAAAACATCCCCGTTTTACAGCAGAGAAAGGATTGTTATCCTATACAAGGTCAAATATGTAGAAGAAAAAATATCATCCCTTATTTGAATAAAGTATAAATATTAATTAGCTTTAACATAGGAACCTAGAAATAAAATAATTTCTAAAAATATGTGATTATGTATTAAATATTCACCCAAGAATCAGAATAATAAGGTGACCAAGAGACAATCTAGTATATAAACTGGAACAAACAAAGAATTACAAGCAGCCTCCTTGCAGTGCAATCGATCAAAGACAGTTGCACTTAGAGTTGTGTGTGTGAATGTGTGCTGACAGGGTCCTTTACTAGCACAAACACAGAAAATGAAATGGCCATTTCCCAGTAAACTGCCATCTCTGCCGCCGATGGCTGCCTTCTGCAAGGTGAGATGGCTCATTCACTCTCTCACTGTCAGCCTCCAAGCTTCGGGTCTTGGAGAAGGAAGCATTTCCTTCGTCATCACCAACACTCTGAATGTGCACATTGCTGCTGTCGTGTCCAGGGAGATACTTCTGTCCTCCAAACCTAGCAGCAGTTCACTGCTCACATGGGGCACCCTCTAATCACCTGTGACTGACAATGACAAGAGGAAGAATCAAAAGCAAAGCTTTTCTTTTCTTTTTTGAAGAAGTGAAGACAAGAATAACTTATTACTACCCCTGATTAAACGAGTCAATATATTTTTAAAGTACAGCATCTCCCAAACTGCATGGGGTGTCCCTGCGTGGACCCAGGAAGCACAAAAACTCTGCTCATACAAAAGTGGAAAGTAGGAGAAGAAATAATGGTGTTATTCACAAATGCAGTTAAGAGAGTAGAGTGAGAAAGGAAACTACAACTCACTGGCAGTGTGTAAGTGAGCAGAAAAAATCCCCTGAGAGGTCATGTAATCAGCATGGCAGGTGGTTGTGTTGTTGTCCCACAGGCCGTGTAAAATATCCATCAGAACTGACAGGCAGCACACGAATATCAGTGGATATTAAATAAGGCCATGAAATTTTTTTTTCCCTGATTTCCAGCAGCCTTTCTAGTTCAGCCACACCAGCCTATCTATTTTTACTCGCAGAAGGGCATCTCATTCCTGTTCTAGTACCGTAGGTGCCTCAGAATTCTCACATAACGCAGACATAGCTATTGTACCTCCAAAATGCTCCTCTGACCTAAACAGTGTTCTAAAAAAACTCATCCAAGATTCTGATATATACAGTGAAGAGTGACATTGTCCACAGCTGCTGGCAACGCAGCAGGAGATTTTCCCTTTGGAAGGAAACCTGAAATATAGGCATTCCAAAGTTAAACAGCAGTTTCAGGCTGTCCTGGTAGGGGATGGAGGCAACACCTTGTTTTTCTCACACCACTGCTGAAATGTGGTGTCCATACCAGCCATGCAAATGTACACAACACCAGCAATGGAGAAATGGTTTCCTGACCTTTCTGATAACAAGTGTGAATTTAGAAGGCCTTCACATTCTTTATTCCTTCACATTCTTTAAACTGCTGCACTGTTGGTGAAGTGGAAAGGGAGGGAAAAGGATTTTCAATGTAGCCCTACTACACCTCTCACATACAGATTACAGCTGGTAAGAACAGACAGACCATTTTTTCCAAGCTTTATAAAACGTGTCCTTAGGCAGTAGTTTCAAAGCCACTTACTCTGAATTTAAAGTCTCGTGAAAGTGTTTCATTTTCTCTATGAATATTTGATCCTTACCTAGACAAAGCAAGAAAATTGAAAGAGTTTTGCAGTCTTAATTTCTCTCTCACTCACTTAGCAAGGAATTTGGTAAGGATGATGTTACCAGAAACTGAATCAACCAATTAGCAGGACTATTTACCCTGTGCTTCTGCTGAAGAAGGAACATGGGAGACTTGAGAATATTGGAAGAGCGTGCAAACCACCAGGGTGTTTCATAGACTGCAGCCACTTTTCACACAGAGAACGAGGATTAAAAAAAATCTCATTTAATTATTTCATCTCCCACTGTTGCTGTCACCTTCTATAAACAACTGAGTAAAGAAAGACGAACTAGGAAAAGTAAACTAAAGCTTAATTAAGAAGGTATTTTCCTTTCTTTTCTACTCAGGCCCATGCATGTATCATGTCCCTAGGATACGTCAGGCGTGTCATTTCCTTACTCTGCTAATTAGAGACACCATATTCCCTGAACAGAGTGTTGGAGGTATATTTTCAACCATTTATTTTAAAACAGAGTGACAGTCGCATCTCTAACTTGTAAGTATTCATGTAAACACAGCCTATTTGCTCAACACAACTTAAATCAAATCAACATTTCACACCTTTTCAAAACTAGAACTGTTCCAAAAGAGGTCAACACTGAAAGCATTGGATATGACACCAAGAAAGTTGTAGTAGGTGGAGCTGAGACAGGAACATTTTTTAGGCTATCACTGAAAGCCTGTGGAGGCCTGAAAGACAGAAGCCCTAATTATTATGTCTGAATCCAACTGAAACAGTGGTGTGACTGCTTAGCAGGCAGAAAACTAATGACCAAGCAGAATATCTGTAAACTATCAAAGGACCAACCAAAATCTACCCAACATATCTGTGGCATGTTATGAGCCTGTACAGACCAGGAAGTACCTAACTTGAGTATTTAAAGATGCCTATCACCAACTGAATAAACAGTGCTGCCAGTAAGTGGAATTTTCTACATGTTTATGCATGGATAAATAACCAATTTAAAGTTGCATTATAGAGGATAATAACCAGGAGGAGAATGCATAATACGATGTAGGAGCTGGCATACAAAGGGGATGCACAGCTTCCCTCCTTCGGATTCAGGCTGCTAAAGCTCAGCATGTGTCATTTAATCAGCACAGTGTCTTATGTTTATCTGTCGTCCTGCCCTCCCGAGGAAACTGCCACAGCAAATGGACTGTGAGGAAGAGTATGGTGGCTTTATGAGGACTTGGGGTAGGCAGTGGGTGCCCCTGGGTGAGCACCTGCACGTGGAATACCATGAGTGGGTTGACTCAAGTCCCCCTAGCTCCACAGGGACAAATGTTCCTGAAGTTCTGATTAAATCCACGTTATTTTCAGCATTATAGAAAAGGTACTTTAACATTTCAGGTGGCTGTTAAGTTTCTTTCATGTGCTGACCCTGGGGCTTCTGGTACCATCCTGTGCCCACACTTCCAAGGGATCTGGTCCCATCACCGGCCTGTTCTTTTCTACTTCGTGTTTTATTGTAGACTCATGGATAATTGACTCTCACTAGGGACAACTTGTCATTACTACCTATTAATTACAAAAACACACACAACAATAAGCATTAGTGCTACATGTGCGTGGCATCTCCTCAACATCACCAGCAACAGAAGAGGGGTCCATGTGCTTTGGCATCTGACCAGCATTTTAATGCTTTTGCCAGCTTAAAGATAAACTTTCACAGCAGCAGCCAACCTCCCCATCCTTAATAGGAAGGACAAACTCAAAGCCTCCCAAAAATCTCTAGTAACCTTACTGGACACATTAAATGGAAAATGTCTGTAAATACCGACATGTTGAATATTAGAGCTGAGCATCACCCTTCACATAACAAAGCTGTTCAGGGAGGGCATTTCCATCTCAGAAAAATGCCCAATATCTTGCAACATATAATTTGCATAACCAAGAGATGGCAGCACTCCATCAACTGTCTGCCTGAAGCAGTTATTTGGAAATGATAATGCATCTGTAAGCACAATACCTGTGTGTACGAACACTCTAGGAGACTAAAAACAACGGATAACGATGGAGCGAGACCTGTAATTATTATTCTATTGCTTTATAAAGGTCAAGTAAACATGAAATTCATTCACCAGCAACTTGAATTATTCTTTACCCACCTTTTGCTAAGAATAGGACATAGAAAGTATTTGTTTTCATTTGGTAGTCTCATAGATGTATATTCCCAAAGCATATTTCATAAGATTAAAAAATGACCTTTCACAAAAACTTAAGAAGCACATGTATATCAAATATGCACTTTCATTTAAAGCACTTTCTCAGCAGCTGAAAAAGTTCTTTCATAATAATCTTAAGGATCAAGGCATGTGTAAAAATTTAACATTTAATTATATATATATCTATTTATGTATATAGGTGATTGTATCCTGCAGACTGATGCTGGACAGAAATTGGAGGAGTTTAGGATTTCCCAACGACCTCCACTATCCCATATCATCAGGCTCACATGCACACAAGGGGTTTGGTAGCAGAGATAATTAACCTCTTTTACCACATTCAGCCTAATTTACTTTTAGATTCTATGAACGGGGTATGGAATCCAGTTACAGCCTTCAAACAGTGCTACAAGGGAAATGAGCAGCACAACTCTATGGGCATTATGAGGTGATGAGGAAACTGGGTAAAAGGCTGATAGCAATGAACTGGACTGAAAAGGAAATTGTTGAACTGAGCTGTTGCTGTTGGATGAGTTTTGAGAGCAGCATTATTTAAATTAATGAGATTCACAGCTGACTAATGTTAACACTGCTTTCCACCTCTGTTCCTTACTGCTGAAAATAATTTTCCAAGAAAAAGGTCAGGTTCAAACAATATTGATTATATTTCAGAAAAACACATCACAAATAAGTTGCATAATATCACTAAGGATCTTATTTTGCATCTAAATATTAATCTTGCTTTAAAATATCTGATTAGATTTTCTCCCATTACAATCTTTTTTACTTTAGTCTAACTCCATTGGTGTTACACGGAATTTAATCTAATACACGAGGAGAACCTATTTGTTTTCTAAAAAAATACCAAACATAAATTTTTGTGGCTTTTGTTCTTTTTTAAAGGTTTTTTTTCTAATGTGACGTTGTTCTTCTGTAGTATCTCTGTCTATACAGAAAACATCCACCACTATTGGATATTTCTAGTTATACGAAATATTATCTTTCTCAGAAGACCAGCAAATGGGTTCAGTTTTGTTTAGGAGTGGGAGTATCACAGCAGCAGGAGTATCACTCAAAAAACAATTCAGTATTTCATCAGAAGATACTACGTGTAGGCGGGAACTAGAAACTGGAATAGGTTTTTATTCTACGTTAGCGTGTACATCCTAAATTACAACAAGCAGACTAGATGAGACTGAAGCTTTCATGAGAACAAGTCTAACTGTTCATCTCTTCTTGTTTTTATCTAAAGCAGAAGGCTGCAGCATCAACTTTCTCCTCTTTCTAACACAAATTAATCCAGCTGCCTGTAATGAGCTCCAGTGACACTGGAAGGAGATCCATGACACTGTACATAGTACCTGGAGCAAATCACTCCATGGAACTGAGCAAGTTCTCCCAAAAACAGACTGGAAGCTAAGTTTTCTGGCTATTTCTATTTATGGGCCTAGAGTCTTCGCTCATTATTAGTTCAATGCATTTTGAGACGATAGAAAAAGAAATCTTAAGAACATATATGGCAAAGAATTTATAACACCAAATTTCTTGGATTATGATTAGCTCAATAGAAAACATGTCTTATATAATTATACTTTAAAAGACCATGCAAAATTAAATATAATTCCCTGGAGTAAAAATAGTTTTCTTTTTTTTATCTTCTCTGCGATGATCTATTCTTCTGGAACTCCTCTTCCCCCCACTCTATGACGTGGTTGTTAGATGGTTGTTAGAATCAATGATCTACTTATAGATAAAACGACAATTTTTTTACTCAGCATTGAGTAGATTTATACTGCTTTCAGTTGTATTTAGTATTCCTTTTAAGCTGTTGGGGGTTTTTTATGTGGACAGAAAACTTTAGATAACTGCTTTGAAGATAATTCCCATATCAAGTGGAAAGCACAAAAGATGACTAAAGTTCAAAACTTTTAAGTTCTGACTTAGGGAAGATAGGAGAGCTCACTTTTTCCAACACAGGCACCTCCAGGTTGCACAGAAACACTGCTATTTAGCTCGTTTCCTTCCTCTAGTTTCATACTTCTCAGCCTCTACCTTTGCTTGGGATTGCACCCCAAGTCTGCTGGCCAGCCACAGATTGTGATTTTCTTTTTCTCACTTCTGTGAAAAGGCTTAATTTTAAGTTACCCACTCCCGATACACCCATTTGTAACATGTTCCTACACTTTTACCTACATGATTTAGGGATTGCTTTCCCGAGGTTTTTGTAAAGAAAGTTATATTTAACCCTTTTCTAAATGAATGGATGGCACCTTGTAAATTGTATTCCCATAATTTTATTCAAAAGAGCAAAATCTCTCAATTTAAAAGATGCTTGAGGGCGATGGGCAGGACATCAGCAGAATTTAGATACAAACTTTCCAGCACTTGATGTAAATTTCGGGTTGAACTCTCCAGCGTGCTTGTGTCACAAGACCATTATTTGTCGTGATTTGGGCTATTCAAATGCACATCACGCTTTGATATCTCTGAAGTCACTTCTGGTTTACCACAATTAAAAGACCACCGTTCGTTTCAGGGCATTATTTGATTAATTTTAAGACCAGTTTGAACTCAAACCTGTGGGAATACACACGTGCTTACTACTGAGCACATTTGCCAGGGAAGAACTCAGTGAAAGTTCTTAGGAAGGACCTAAAAAAGATGTTTTGACCGTGTTTCGTGTAGAAAAACGTTTGCATGATCCTTATCCGCTCTAGGGTAACAGATCGTTGAGAGAGATTTAAGTACAAATTCCAAAACTTGAAGCAATTCGCCATAAAGCAGAAATAGAGAATGTGTCTTGAGTAAAACTGTGTATCTTAAATGAATGCAAACTGTTAAATAACATAATATTGGAATTTTAAGATGGATGGTTTGGTGGCAGAATTCGGGGGGCAGAACTAGGCTGTGGTAGCCTGACCCATAAAACTAAGCTTCTGGAAATTTAGGCAAGCTCAAAAATCACTTTTGTCAAATTAGCTTGAACAAAAAGTTTGCTTTCTCCCTTTTTTTTATAGTAGTAGAAACTCTGTTGCTCTGCCGAGGTGGGAGAGCCACAGTTCATTCAGCCTCTAAAGTAAGGCAGATTAGAAAGGCGTCTGACTGTAGAACCTTGAGAAGTCTCTCCGATGTGATCCTCAGTTCCGTGAAGATAACCACGTTTAGAATGAAATATCTCCGCATTAACACCCCCGATCTCAGCTCCTTTCGCTTACTTCGAATACAACTGCCTAGGAATTGCAAATTTGCACTAGTATCTACCAGTCAAACACCGCATTTGTTAAGCGGTAGTGCAGAGTTTACCCAGCCTTTCAAAGGCAGGAGCTCCCTGAGGGCAGACGCCTCCGCGGGGCTGCCAGTGCGAAATGCGATTATTAAAGCGGGTGCACGCTCCTGCCTTTCTGCCTTTCTTTCTTCCTCACGCCCAAACCGAAGGCACAGTTTCGGTATCTCTCTGCAGGAAGCCGCTGCCCACAGGCCCTTCCAGCGCACCCTGGCACCGCGGCCCTGTTGCCGCGCCGGCCGGGCCGGAGCCCGGGGATCTCCGGCTGCCAGCGGGCTCCTGCATCAGCTGTTGCTGATCGCGATAAAAGCGGCGTGTCCTGCTCGACAGAGCGCGCACCGAGCCCACGGCTCCTCCCTGCCTGATGGAACATTTCATTTCACAGATAAACCCAACAGCCCGCTCTGCCCTGAGTAATGACTCACATCTTCCTAAACGCTCCGCTGGAGTTTGTTTACAGCGCTGTCGCTTGCTGCATCGGGGGAAGGAGGGCTCTGTGTTTCCTTTTTTACCGCCTTTTTTTAAAGCAAACACAACTGACAAAACTGCCAGCTCTTTTTATTGTTTTCAAGTTGTATAAACAGAATTAAGCTGGAGGCAGTCTATTAATAAAGTCCCACACAACAAAACCATTCACAATCTTCAAGGCGGGTTTTAATCTCCCAGGAAAAAATCAATTTTATTTAGAATAAACTAGTAAAGAACGGAGATTACTCTAGGGAATTAGTCTTTAAAGTATGATGGAGAAATATAGATTTTCTTCTCTATAAGAATATGATGTTGCAATGCATATAAAATGTGCCGTAACAATTACATAAAGGCTTCTTTTAAATTTCCAGGCTCATTAACCCTATAGCTTTCTAAAAACAAGTACTTCTGGGGGAAAAAAAAAAAAAAAAAAAAAAAAAGGGCATAATTATAGAGACAAATACCTGGCAGAAAAAGCTTAGAGTCCTGAATAAGTTCCACTGCACTAATGAACCACTCCACCAAATCCCGGGAGGTCAAACTATATTATGTGTGTGACTCCAGTGCAGAAGAAGTAACCTTGTGACCTCGCTTTCCATATCTATGGCATCTCCAAACTGTCACAAAGGGATCAGTGCAGAGGGTGAAGTTATATTAATACAAGTTAAATGGCCACCTGGAATACAGCTGCCAAGACCTTCGCTCACAGATGGTGACACTTTGTCTTGGAGGCTAAATGTGTGCAAACAACCCAGAGAACACAAATTCTGCTCTTGGTTATACCTGTGCTGCTCTGCAGCTGAGTGTGCCTTCATTAGCTACGGCAGAGACAATGAAGCTGTTTTTACTGAACACAGGATCTGAGGCATTTTCACTCCAATATAGACACTGCCGGGTTTTTAACATTTATAGCTTGGAGAAGTCAGAATGACTTCAAGCCCTGACACTCCACCTTTACTTGTTAACAGAGTCAGGATTTCACTTTTACCTCTGGTTTTTATTTCTCTTAGCCGCATAAGTGAGACCTGAACTCTGTGCTTATTATTCCCACTGCAAAAATTTGAAGAACCTTTTGAGTCACTGAGAGACAAACAGCATGAGGCTGTACCACTGGCAAAACCACTTCTCAGATCTTTACATTCTTTAACTGTTTATGCCCCAAGATCTTAATCAAGTATCTGTTAAAGCCTTCTAACAATTGATTAGGGAAAACTATAATTTGTATTTTGCAGAAACTACAGAGGCACAAGTACAGTGACAGCTGCGTGGTTAGCAGGAAGGTTTTAGTGGCTGGTGGAGTTCATGTACAGTTTCTAAAGACATTTAGCTTGCTTTTTTTCAAAGAAGCAATCTAAAATCCCAAGCCTGAATACTCCATGACTCTCAGAAATTGCTTTTTAGCAGTCATAGCCACTTTAGGCACAAGGCAGTCTCGTACCTGAGCAAGGAGAAAAGCTCTGATCCAGAGCTCAGCTGAATTTTGTAACTTTCTTGTCTTTGTTAAATTCAGATATATTCATGAATATTTAACAGTTAAAATATTTTTATTACTGCACAAACATCTTTCCAGCCTACAAATTGTTATATTCTGCCTCTGTTTATACTTTAATTTGATTTTGCTCCAAAGCAAGTATTGTCTATTTTTGCAGAGAATTCAGTTTTCTAGTGGAACTAACCTCTCCTCCATCTGTGGAAAATATTTATTGGCCTTACTGATGCAGGAGCTTTTGCATTGAGGTTACATTACTAATAATTCAGCTAATTTTGGTGTAAATGGACTGCACTGGAATAAAACCAAGCTGACACAGAGATGGTTTGTGTGGTCTGAGACCCAGCTGAGCCGGGTGTCGCAAACTTGCACGGGAGGGTTTGATCTGGTGTAACTATCGCTGGGGGAGGGGGAGAAAAGCTCGCAGAGTTTTCATCAAATGATGCTGCAACGTTGTGCCTGTGGGTATGGGTGCGAACGCAGCAGCATGGCAGCAGTTAGCACTTCTCCCATACACCCACACTGCCGAGTGAAGGTGGGAGCCGTGCGACAGCTCTGCTCTAACCACACATCAGGGGCTCTGCTTACACTGTCGCCTGTAGCGTTACAACACCGGCTGCCTTCCGTCCTCCTCCTTCATCCCAGCTCCCCTATTCTTTGTTGTAGGAAATAACAACCCAGACAACGGCAATGTCTCTTTTCCTTATTGGTAAACACTCTCTGGGCACATCTGCAGTGATGATGATAAGGCAGAGGTCTGCTCTCAAATGGGAAAAACAGAATGTCAGTTTACATAATGGCCAGAAAACAAGAAAAAGAACCTACATGCTGGAGCAGCAAGCCCGTTTCTATCTTGCTTCATTGTCTTAACAGGATTCTTATTGTGTTTATATTTAGAGACATGGGAAACTGTGCTAGCCATGCTCCCCATTGTTACTTAACCTCAAACAACCTATATAATACGCTGTCCATTAAGGAACCTGAATGTAGACTCTAATCAAGGTGGCTAAACAAGATATAGGAAAATAAAGCTCAGTGCTTCCTCCTTGTTTGGGAAAAAAACAAACAGGAAGGCTCCCTCTGACACTCACCTCAGTAGAAAAGAGGGAGGGAGGTTTTTACAGTCTCACAGAAGATTTTAGCTCTCTGTTGTGCACCTGTTTGCCTTTTTCATCATTCACGCTGCCAGTAAATGGATAGAAACACTTCACCAACTTATTTCCCAACTGGGAAACTTTTTCTTTACTTTACCTTTTAGGAATAGTGTTTATTAGAAATCCATGTTTAAAGTCGACAGTGGAAACCTGACATAACTAAGACAGCAAAGACTGTGACTGGTTAATCATCAGAAAGTTGCTTTTGATAACGTTAGTGCTTGGGGATGCTTGCCTGAATGCTGAATAACAAATGAAACATTACCAAAAACTCGAATCCACATAACCAATATTAAATTGAATGCAGTGTTCCTAATGACAACAGAGCCTTGATTGCTAAGAGTTAATGATTCCAACTCATAGACCAGTGTTGAAGAGGACTAGAGGTGGCAACTGAGCCTGAAATTCCGAATGCAAAGCCATTTCACATGTAGAAAATATTTACAATGACTCCTGGTTAAAAATTTTAATTGCTAAAACAGCACATTTCAGTCTTACTTTTTCTTCAGAAGCCACAATATGTGGGCCTTTCAAACCAGCCAAGGACGCCAATCCTACAGAATCATCCACGGGTGACAAAATCAGCCAAGAATGACAATGTTAAACCCTTTAAAGCTCCAAATTGACAAATTTGTATAGAGATCACCTCTTTCTGTGATGTTCTGTCTTGTCCTAATCGTAACATCTGAGATTCCTCAATAAGTATTGGGGTTTCTTACAAAAACGTTCAAACTTTGGACATTTAATTTAACATAAGGTCATAACAGTCTCTGTCATATAGCAGAGACACAAGCTGCCATCAGAAAGAAGTCCAATTCTTTTTCTCAGTGATTTGGCCCTGGCGCATGTCAGGCTGTGAAGGTGCCCCACCAGGTGTGCCACAGGCTTTGGGACACCGGAACAGTGTCTCTTTCTCTAGATAAGAGCCTGAAGGCAAGTTTGCTCAGTGATCCTCAGTGATCACGCTTCTTACTATCTTGTCACCCAGCCATCAAACACGAGATGGATGTAGAGATACAGAGAGTGCAAAGGGTGTGGTTCTTTCTTACTTCTACTTTCAGCTTCCAATACCTCTGGAATCCTGTGCAAAGATCGAAAGGAAAAGCAGGAAAGGAAAGTGGGAGGCATGCAGAAGGAGCATCAGTCTCCAGGAGGAGCTCGGGGAACAAGAGAGCCTATATGGCACCTTCCTACTCCACATGAAAGGAGAGAACCCTTTCCTGTCCCAGTTTCCTTTCTCCACTGCTCTGGTTTCACACATGTACCATACCCAGTACATCCTGGATTTAGTGCTAGAGATGAAAACAAACTGAGCTCTGGGTGCGAGGTCAAAGGCCAGCCTCATTGGGAATGGCTGCAGTAGGATTTCAGTTAGATTTCAGAATGAGACCTTCCCCATGATTTCATTTAATTGTCCTCACTGCTTTCTCCTCCCCCCTTAAAGTCTCCCTTTCTTTCAGGTGGTGGCACTGCTGCACCATTTGTTGTGCTCAGCGCAGCTTCCTCTGCCAGATTTCAGAGTGTATCTTAACAAGTAATTAGAGCAATTTTCACTAGCTCATGCTGTCAGCTCTCCAGCTCCTCCATGATCCAAATGGCTCTCAGGGGATGTTACATTATGGTTGGTTTGTTATTGTTTGTTCCAGGCCAGTGCCACTAGACAAAAGCGTTATAAAACCGGTGAGTGGTATTAATCACAATTTCTTAGATGTCTATGTCTGCAATGTCCCTATTTTCACTTTCCCATTTTTTTGCTTAGCTTTCATTTTGTTCTGAAAGAACAATTAGGATGTGATGTGCAGAGTCCTGTGCCATATAAAAGCTCAGCAACTGGCTCAAATATTTGTAAAAAAGTAGGACATAAAAACAAACATTGTATTTCACCAACTCCCCCTCTTTGTTAGGAATGACTGGATTAGTACCGGAGAGCTTCCTTGCAAACAGCCAGATTCCCACCAGCTTTGAGTATTTCAAGCCCCTAAATTCAACTGAAGCTCAACGACTTACCCATTGTGTGTCTCCATATCTAACTTGACTTTAGCATACAATGCAGAATGTCCCCTGCTGTGCAGCCCCAAAACAAGCCCCTTTGAATATACTATTTATTTCAATTCAGTTAATCCTTATCATTTCAAAACTCTAATGGCTTTGAAATTCATGGAGATGTAACCCTGTCCCTGTGGTAAGAGATTCAGTCATGTAGGAGGAGGAAAATAAATGGAGTAAATAAAACTAATTTATTCCATTTCTGATCTTATTGATTCCAGGTCGGGGGGGCTTTTAAACCCATTAATTGAGGCAATAATAAGTAATAATAGGTAATAATAACTTTGGCCTGTCTCCCTCCTGGGTCTTTTCAGCTCAATGAGGTGGCTATTGAGCATTATAAGAAAGAAACCTTCCAATTGAAAACCCATCAACACAATTGAGGATTCTCTAAAACTATGGAAGAGAAAGAAAAGACAATCACTTTGATGGGATGGGTAAAGGCAACTGGACAGCTGTTACATATGTTTGCAAAGAGGAATATGATCCTGGTAGATCATCGACTGAAGCAGCAATAATAACAACAAGCCTGTATTTACATGGTTCTTTACACCTTCAAAGTGCTGTGCAAACAATAACTAATTGATCTAGCCAAAAAAAGAACTGCTTCCAGTGTAATATCAAGTATGTAGTCACAAGAGAACCAGTTATTAACTCAAGGAAGCAATTTATTTGAAAACCTATTATCACAAATTATACTGCTCTCTTTTTTCTCCTTTTTTAAGTTACTCCCTCTGCAGTCTGATTAATGCCTGGATTAATTTGCTCAGGATTTCTGGAAATTTAGTAAGTGCAAACTTAGTAGGAGACTGATAGAAATGTCAGAGGTAATTGATGCTTTAATGGGCATGAAATCTGGAAAAGTATCCAATCGGAATAGATTCACAAAGGCTTTTGTCAAAGCATGAGGGTAAAGGCTCATCATACTGGACTCACTTCTTTAGACAAGTTTAGTAAACCGTGCACTGTGAATACTCTCTGCTTCCTAAACTTAGAGGCACAAAAACATGTAGCAGATCAATATAGTACTTTTCCTATTAACTCCACACACTGTAGTATTTCCTACCTCTTTTTTATCAATATTTTAAAATTATGACTTTTTCAACTGAATGGTTGCACAAAAGATTTTTTTTTTTAATTATAATGAGTAGGTTGTATCATGACACACCAGGATAAAAGTATTATAGTAGTTGCAGCCATTCTATTTCTTTATTTTTCCCTACTTGTATTGATACCGAAAGTTGCTGTTCCCATTCTTGGTTTGCCTGTTCCTTTAAACAAGGTCTGATCTGATCTCTGAATCAGGTAAATCCTATTAGTCCTGTTCAGCCATGAATACAAAGGAAACATTTCATAATCTGTCCACAAGAATCTAATCCACGTCTGTTTCTTAATGGAATACGCACACAATAACACATATATTGTGTGTTATCAGGAGTCAGAAATGTCTTCATCTGTGCATGCTGCTAGGTGCAAATGCCGTGTTTATCACCGCAGTGTTTGAAAGCCCTTTCTTTACAGGAGAAATAAGCTGCAAAAACACCAGCGAGTCTCAGTGTGCCCCAACAGACTGTGACACTCCTGCCTCAAAGCTCTGCCATATATTTGAAGTCAGGTCCCTCTTCTTTCCCTCTCTGTCCATACCACGGAGTTCTGGCTGCTGCACTTGCACTACCCAGCCCCACATTAGCTCTTGCAGTAGCCAGTAAGTAAAAACCATTGTAATGCTGTCTGGCTTGTAAATGAGAAGAACAATAAGGAAAGTCTGAGCCTGACAGCCAGCAGTCCATGGTGATTACAGAGAAAAGGGACCGCATTTTTTACTTGCTTTTTGTTATTGTTATTAAGGTCAGTGTCATCCATCAAGATGTGGAGTTATTTCTGATACAGTTTCAAAGGTCAATTGGTCATGTGCAACGACAAAATAGATTCATGGAATAATGTACCCAAAAACTCGGGAATGTGCCTTTTCACTTTCTATTGTCATGGCCCTACTCATATTTCAATGCCAAAAATTGACAAAGAGAGACATCAGAAAATACCAGTTGAGCAAACTACGAGAAGAAACCACAAATATCTCATTGATGTGTAGTTTGAAAGCCATGGAATTTCTCCTTCCAAGCTACCATTCTCTTCATTCCAAATATCCAGTCAGTTTTTAGCCAAGAGAAATATTTCATTGGACTCCCCATTCTACAAAGCAACAGATTTCTTAAAAAGGCTCCTGGTCCTACTCCAATGAAAGTTTAATAGCGAAACTCCGAGTATAACATCTCATGCTGCAATTCACTTGGCTGGCACACTACCAGATTTGTCCTTCCTTCTAGGAGGAATCTTTTCCTGAGTTTTAGCTCATGGGAAGTCTTGGGCAAAGTCCACTGAGGTTTCATCACTATACCTGCCACATTTCCACAGGAAGAACTGCTGAAACTGGTAATAAATGGATGAAGACTGAATCCAGCAACCAGAAGGACTCTGAATGAGAAAACCAACTTTTACATGATACTGTTCACTGGCTGCACAAACACAAAGCTGTGATAGCTTCTGCCACCCTCATCCATCTCTCCTTGATGGGAGAGCAGGAGTATCAATGCTTCCCATGTTCTAGAGCCAGGCAGAGGAGGATTCTCTACAAGAAGAGACAAGAGGCCCTTGACTCCTGTACTCCACTCCTTTATGAGAAATAAACTCACTGATTTTTTGTTTCTCAGTGAATAACTTTTGAAACAAGAACTCCTTTTCCTAGTGAGTTACGAAGCTGAATTACCGGGGAATATAAACAGTCTGATTCTCTTCTGAACTGATCTATCTATGACATGCATTGTATGGGCCTCTCAGCATCCAGGCTTACACTGCACTTCTGATAAGTGACGTAGCAATGCTATCTTTATGCATTTATAGACAGAATTGAGCATGTAGCCAGGCATGGGTCGGTACCTTCAGCATTTCCAGTGCAGTTTAGCTCATTGCATTTGGTAACAGCTTATTTGCAGGCCATAGATATAACGTGAGTGGTCCTGGCACTCATAATCACTGTTGATCAGTTAATTGCGATGTAGTACCACAGAGTGATATGGAAATAATATGGTAAATAATTACCAAGTAAACAGCTGCTTTTGTTTCATTCAATTTCACAGCTTTGCAAAATTTGTCACAGTAGTTCATAAATTAAAGGGGTCCCACAAGCGGTAAAAGGTATTTAGCATTAAAAACTTCCTTGAGTTTCTTCTCACTTCAGATGTTTGCAATATAAGAACCAGAACACATGTGTTGGAGGATGCATTATCCAGTTCCATTTGGAGTACAGTGACCAAGAACAGAAGTTTATATGGAAGGATATACTTGGAAGTCGATCTGTGAGGCACAAGATGATTGTAATTGCGCCATTACTGCTAAAGTTCACTGTTCATAGCCACCATGTGTCTTTACCCAGCCCTGGTTTTCTAAACAAAAATAAAAACAAAACTAATATTTTAAATCGATTAGTCAGACACATTCAGTTTAACAGGAATCAGGATGGATGCACTGGGTCAGGTGTTAACAGCCTGTTTAGTCCCACTTCAGACATACTGACAAGCATCAGGTACTGACAAAACAGCTCCCGAAAGTAAAAAACATTCATTATTTAACTGTAGGATCAAATCAGTTATTTGAAAATGAGATTGTGAAAAGGTGGAGACATTTCTGGTTTATCTTTGTCAAAGTCTCATTCCATTGGGATGGGCAGACCTTGCTCTTCCAAACATTGCACACTCCAGCCTGTCTCCCCTAACAACTCAGTGACCTCTCTGCTGAGGAAGAACCCCATTTAAACACCCAGTCACAAGGGGCTTATTCCTCTGTATTCTCAGGGTTTGCCCTTCCTAGATAAAACCAGTACTGTAAACTCAGCAGGAGATTAAGACAAAGTTCTCAAAACCAATGGCTCAACCATTGTCCCTCGACAGCTCTCAAGTGTGGGATCGAGATAAGGCACCTCTCAGAAATAATTTCTTTTTTCCTGCTTCTTCCTCTCCACTGCCTTTTAGAAAAACACACTGGGTTAATGCATCTAATGGCCCAATAACACACAAGTTAAAAGACAATAGTCAAAAATTACTCTAGAGTAGTTTCAAATTCTGTCGTCTATTTTCAGAGCTTCGGTAGTGATCGCATATTAAAGGTACAAAATTTTAAAACAGGCTTCCCAGTTATTCTCTCAACTCCTGTTACATTGTGATTCCTTCTATAAAAAAACATTTAAAATGTTAGTTAGAGTATTATTTTGCCTCCGCAAAGACAGAAATAACCTGATACTAAGACACATTGAGAAACTGAGTTGCACAATTGCTTTTTTTTTTAACTCTGTGTATTGTGTATTTTCCACTGGTAGACAAAGATCTTCAGTGAAAGGATGCTCTTTTCTAAAATGCTGGGATTTGCGGGCACTAATAGGTCTTAATGGCCCTCTTCCACCTCACCCGGGACCCACTCCCTTGCCCCTGTGCCCCGGGGCTCCATTTAATTCCAGGCTTTCAGTCCTTGCCTGAGCTGTTCTGTAGGCATGTTTGCCTCCAGGCTTGTCTCCCGGATGGACTGTGGACCCACGTGGTGGGCAGCGTGCTGGCTGCATCCACACTGCAGATGTGTGTCACAGATTGGCTCCGAATCCTGCCTTGGGCCTCATCCCCCGGCTGGATTTTGAACCCGCTGTAGCCTTGCCTCCAGTCCCGCCCCTGGCCCGGTCTCCTTTTACCCCTGACTGAGCTCCCTGGAAGGACCCCAGACCTGGTTCACCCCTTGTCTTGTCTGGGGCTGCTTATGGACCCTGTCATCAGCTCCCATCTCTAACACCATGGCCAGACTCTGAAGGACTGTGCCAGGATTGGTGAGGGCACTGCCACCAGATCACCTTCCCTGAAGTGGTAGCAGGCGCTTGATGACATAAAACAAAAATCTATAAAAGTGCTCTAATAGCAGTACTAATAACAATAATAATTTAATTTTCAGCCTTGGCAAAAACCAAACCAGAAACATGTGGAACTTCCTTAGTTTTGCCCTTTAAGCAACTGAAGGTGAAATGAGTTGTTCTGAAGTCCTGCTCAACCCTCCCGACAAAGTGCCTTCTGTCACAAGTGATTAAGATGGATGAGATCCCATAAATATCATTTCATATGATGTGCTGTAATTGCCATAAGCCATAAGTTAAACTAATTTATTTTCAAAGAAAGGACACTCGTCAGTTACAGCCTTGAAGTTTCCATTCACTAATTGTTAAAATTCTTCCAGGTGAAAACAAAGAGCTGGAAATCTTCAAGCCTTTCAAGTGTAGGAACTTCTCTGGTGGCACAAGTTGAGAACGGCAGGCAGTCATATCCAGTGGTTACTTATCTCAGAAAAACAACACTCACTTTAACTCAGGTACGCGCGGGAGCACCTAAGGAGCTGACTCTATTGATGTGTGCAGAAAAGCACATACATTATTAAGAGCAGAAATGAATTTTGATGATTGGAGAAGGAGCTAATTTTACCTGCTGAAAGTATACCAACCATTACATGTCAGCACAACGTTTACAGAAAATGGAGATTTGTCCCAGAACTTGTTTCTTTTGCTCAAAAGAGCGTATTTGTGCTGCACAGAGCACCCTGATGTATGAGCATTTGCATTGTTGTACACAATTTGAGGAGACATGAGAGTCAGGGGTCAAATTTCCAGTAAGCAATGTTGCATAGAACATAATTTTATCATTTATTGGAAGAATGATTACTTCTGAACTAACTCAGTATGTCAGTATGTATAATCAATGTGTGTGTGCTGGCCTATAGATATGCTGGGGTTTGTCAGCAAAGGCCCCCAACTGTCACTCAAAATCTGAACTCTATTTATGTCAGTAGTCTGCATCTGGCTCCTCACTGTTCACATCCAGCGGGAAGAGACTCTTCCCATAAAAGTCACACCGTGCCCCAGTACACACCATTGTAAAGTCAGTCACCCCACTGATTTTAATGGTGTTATTTGTTCATTACACGAGCACCCGAGAGCAGAATTTGCTGTTGTATGACCTCAGTGCTCACTCGGCATCGACAGAGCGACGCTGACTGTTTGCCAAACATAAAATTGAGTTTTAACATAGTTTTAAAGACCTATGAGGTTCTGCATAATTTCATAAGTTGTCTACTAAATTGAATTGCTGACTCTAAGTTACTGATATCATTCAATTCTGATCTATTGATCATACGAAAAATGCAGGCTAAAAGTGTGTGCAACACTTGCTATAAATTTCTATAAACCAGACTCAAAATGCACTGCTGGCCAAGGTATGAAAGCCAAACAGACATCCTTGTTTCAGCCTAAAGATCTCTGCTCCTGATAACTTTAGCCTGCAGGCAAAAGACAGTTTTGTATCACAGAAACACAATTTTATTTTGTTTTGTTTTATTTTATTTTATTTTATTTGAAAGTACTTCAGAATGTATTTGTATATGGGATGCTTGTACATCTGAATGCTGAATTATGATGACTTATATCACACTGATAAACTGTTTTCCTTGCAAAATGTAGCATAGCATTCACAGACTGATACAAATTCAAATAGAAAAGCACCTACCTTTCAACTTAAAAGAGAAAATAGATTGAAAATATTCTGAAAGATAATTAGATAATATCTTTAGTACTTTGCTGTCATTTTGTTAATGACATATATAAATGATAAAACTGACTATACATTCACTTTCATAAATACAAGCATTTTACAATGACTGTCATTGTATCGTGACCCAAAAATCAAGGATAGTATTAAAGCATTCCAGACAAGCAAAGAATTCCCTGGAATTACAGGAAAGATTAGCAGAATAAACACTTCCAGGCTTTCTTGCTAAGTTTGTTTAAATAAGAAAGAAGATGGAGACACTAAAAACAAGTGGAGAAGTCACAAGTCTGACAGAACCCCCTTAACTGGACACTCCCTTCCCCAATGTCCTTCACATCAGCCAAGCATCGGTAAACTGTTGTTTGGTCGAGCTTTTGGACTACAGCTTCTCAATTTACCAGCCCTTATCAGCAAGAGGCCCAGGAATCCCAAGCCTGTTTGTTTCAAGTCTATTCTCTTCAACAGGCTCCCCAGAGCAGCTGCCATTCGCAGTTCTAGACAAAGGAACACATTATCACTTGCGTTGTTTTCAGCTCTCCTGAATCTTCCTTAGCCTTCACGCTGAATCCCTAAGGAATCCTGACCTCTTCACTGTAAATCTAGACTGCAAAACATCCGATTTGTGTCTATTTTACCTCCTTGTCTGCTATGGTCCTTGAAGCATTTAAATTATGTTCGTGAGCATGATTGTAACAATAAAAAGCATAAAAAAATAAAAGAGATATTTTAATTGCTTATGATAAAGTATTATTCCAACAGACTGAATGAAATGCTACCATTCTATGGTTGTGTTTTACTCCTAAAGAAGACCAGAGCTTGGATAATGTGGATAGATGCACACACAGTTTGTAATTACAAAAAGAGCTGTCAATAACACCCCACAACTGTCACTTTTATTGCCTGACTCCCCCTCCCATAACACCACCTCATTTGTAGCCATGGTAAGATGCCAAATTGCTTTATTTCCAAAGTGTATGACTACTTTTAAAAAAAACCTTTGTGTGCAATATATTCCACAGTGCTTACTCTCATTAGTATTGCCTCAGCATGCATGGATTCACGACCAGCATCCTTATTTCATATGGAGGCATCCTTTAAAGAAATTGGATGCTAGAGGGTCTATACATCACTGTTATGATGCTGTATTTTTCACAAAATCTGTAAATAAGGTCAACACGATAGGAATATTCCAGATGACAGAATCTCTAATAGTTTTTGAGGAGCAGCCTGTTTCTCTTTAAAAAGTCAATTTGCTTTCAACCCATACCTATTAAAAAGTGCACTTTGTCTAGCAGGGGCAAAGCACAATTCCAGCAGTTTTCATGGCTCTGGGTAAATATTGCTGGTGTGATGTATACAAGGCTGGCTACCCACAGCTGAGGAGGGGCAGTAATGAGGACTCTGGATCATTACAAGTGGCTTTGTTTGACTCTTTATTTTAGGGTCTCAAACATGATGAATTCATAACTGAGAGAGTATGGCAAGAGAGAATAAACAGCAGCATTGGCCTTGTGAAAGCTGTACTTTAGAGAGCCAAGAATGCCATTTCTGTTGCTACACATGAAAATTTAAATAGCTTAAGCTTCTTCCAAGACTTTGGATCCAATTCTGATTCCCTGGGAATCATTGACTTCAGCAAATGGAAGGTCAGACTATTTCACAATAGAGGGATTTGTAGTTTCTCCTCCCAGCCCCTGTTAGCAGCAAATCAGAGCCCACTGCAGAACTTTGAGCTCAGGTCAGAGGTACCAATAGGATCCAGGCCTCCAGCGACTGAAACTCACCACAACTGGGCAACTGAGAAGTAAACTGGTGGGATGAAACTAATTCCTGGTGAATGTGTGTCCACAGTACAGAAATCACCATTGGAAGGAGAGGGATAACAAAGGGCAGAAACAAAAACTAATTGGAAAAAATACAGAGGTGGGAAATAGAAAAGCAGATATAAAGGGAATCAAATGAGGCAGGCAAAAACAGAGCATAAAGCAGTCCAGATATTCAGGCCAACATCATTCTTTGTCTTAGGTAGAACACAGAAAATGAAAAGAGGAAAACTAAATTAGCATGAACAAAAGTGAATAGAATTAGAGCGACCAGAAAAAGACAAAATAAATGAGATTATTTATAACAATGGGGATGTAGTTGTGCATCACACACCTGCTTCTGTCCCATTCTCATAAAGTTCTCTCCCTTCTGTCAGTGATTGACTTAGATCCTGTAACTGTCCCCAGAGCACAGGACTTGGAACAACAGGTTACCAAAAATGGGTAAGCAATAATAACAGGAAAGGTTTGTTTTTCTGCTGATGAATTCTCATTGTACTGATCACTTAGTCCATAGCAATTTAAGAAGTGGTTTCTTTCACAAAACAAATGATCAGACAGTGGACATCGAATCTTTAGATTATCCTAATCTACTTTTATTTACAGTCCCTTTTGACAACTCTCAGTTTTCCTTTTTTTCATCCTAATCCAAAACATCTTCCTACTTAGAATGGAAAGTGAATTTAAATCCTGTTCCTTTCTTTCAAGATTTTATCTCCTGGCTCAGGCTCTGCCTGTAAGCCCATCCAAAACTGTTTATGTTCCTTTTGTTATGAGGTGCAGCCACATGTTCCCGGGACCATTCAGGTGGGGAACCCACCTGCTGGGTCTTGGAGCCAGTGTGACGGGCATTTCCCTTCCACACCAAAGAAGACACATAATCACTTTGTCACTTTCATGGCACCTATTTTACTGCAAAGGACTTTCCCTTTCAGAGAATCCCCCTAATTCCTTAATCGCTGTCTACTAAAGACCACTTGTTTTGCAGCACTGATTAGCTTTGGAGTGTATACAACCCTTTGGCAGAGGAAGATTTTCATACGAAATAGGCAGAATCTGTTTTACAGGATAAATCCCGCCCCTATATCTTTGGCAGCAATATCCCATATTGTCAGTGCAGTCAGCTGAGTCTATTGCCACCAACATCCCCAAAGGAATGTGGGAGCCTAAGCTCAGTGGTCAGTGCACTATAGTGGAGAAAGGCATGGAGAGAATAGCTAGCCCACAAAGAAACTATTAGTGGCATTAGCAGAAATTAGCAACATTAGTGGCACCATTCAATCCCTGTGTGTTCAGTGGATTTCAGGATTCCTGCTGTGACATATATATTCACTCATCCCTTGTTCCTAAGGAAATGTCTCAGGTTTTCATCCATACCTACCATACACTAATTAAGTCTTATAATCTTAGCCAGTCTGCTATGCAGTTTCACAAAAGAGTCAGCAACTTTGGGCCGGGTCTGAAGATATCCGTCCACTTTCACTCTTGTGTGATTATTGCTTCTGGTTCATCAAAATCAAGCAATTTTCCTACCTAACCTTTCCCTACCTAATCTTTCTGTTATGTGGGATACAATGGAGCTTCCTCTCCAAGGGAGCCATAGAAGTGCCCGTTCCACGACAGACTTGAACCCACCTTCCTGGACATTTTAATGCATTTTATGGCAGTAATATCTCGTTCATCACACTGTAGTTTGTGTTTATTAGAGGAATATAGGAATTTGTCCTACATAGGATACTACTTCCTCGAAAATCAAACAAGTGCCAGGCTGTTATCTGTCAATCCTTCCACCTTTCATCATCTTCTGGCAGAGATTTAACCACACAGACAATAAAGAATAGTCTGTGACTTGCTAATTGTCTTTATCCATCCATATCACTAGCAAAGGAATGTTGGCAAATAAAAGTTTACTCTTGCAAAAGTTGTTGCTGAAGTTAATATTCCCATGGAGCACCATAAAATCAAATAAAATCTTTTTCTTGAGCCTCCCTGTGTGTTGAACAATCCTTCAGCACCTTTTAACGTTCGTGGGCATCTGCAGTGAAGAAGTACTAAACACTTCTACTATAAGTTGATTGGACTAAACATGTCTTGGTGTCAAATTCCTGAGCTTTGTTTTAAACAAAGTTTTGGAGAAAAAGCTATTACACAATTATTAAAGTCAAATGGAATTCTTTCAAAAAGCTTCATGTCTGATTGAGATGACTGGTATTCAGTATTTTATCTGTGATTCAGTGAAATAAAGAAGTCTTTAGTTTGTATGCCTTTTTATGTACTAACAAAAAATACAATTTTTGTCTTATCCTGATACTGGTTCAGTCTTTGTTGGCATTTGGCATTAGATTTCCTAATGTATCTCTTGGAGCCCTTCCAAAGAAGAAAAGAAAGGGAGACAGAAGAGCGGGAAGAGAGAGAAGAAATAAAGAGAGAAAGAAAATTTGATTTATGTTTTTTTTTTTTTTAATCACTTCTCTCTAAAATAACACGCAATGAACTAGAGGGTTTCAGTGGTAAATGCTGAAATATTATAAGCAGTTCAAATGGCTGTGGATTCTTCCCATCTGTCATGGACTGCAACTGAGCACTATAACAGAAAAGTGATATTAGTTTCAAACCAAAAATAAATCATCAAGCCAAGTCTCTATGTCTAATCCTACCTACACTGCCCTACCAGTGACCTTTCCATGGCCAGGACAAATCATATTCTGTAGGGAATTCATAAATTCATTCTTCATGCTAGCTCATTTTGGGTCTCATTGTGGGGAAAAAGAAAACCTCAGATCCCTCACGCTGAACCCACCACATTAATGTTTCAGACTTCGGCAATGCTAAGCTTCTCTCTACCCCAGCCCAGCCAGACTGCTTTCATATTGAAGATCTCTGAAACTGTCTACCAGGACATTGTAAGGGCTAAGGCATTAGCAGCTGATGCCTGTCCCCGAAGCATTCATGTAAATAGGGAAAAATAATGGAACCTCACTCCAGACATGGATAACAAACAGGGAGAAAGCCTTTTACCAATACAAGAGTAAGTGCAAAGATAATTTCTGCATATGTTTGGCATCCTCTTCCAAGGCCTAAGCAGGTGCACTTACAGGAACGGTAAAATCCACTGAATTCTGTTACATGGGGCAAGATCAAAGCTGCTTCTCTTCCACACAATGGATTCAGGCCAAGATAGATTAATTTTTGAAGCTAGATTCATCCATTCATCCTGCTATAATCTTTGTGTCAAATGGCATTCATTATGTGTAATCTTCATTCATACATGAAAATGGCCTGATTAGTTCATGCTACTTGTTTGAGAAAGACAGCACCGAACAAACCCATCAATTGGAACCTATTGGTAGAAGAAAACAACATCATTCTTATTTTAAGAAGATCTCATCAATAGCCCAGAAAAGGGAAGTGAAAAGATGTTCCGCACAGTGGGCTACTATATGAAAACAAAGTATTTATGCTGTATTGCCTTGCTTTAAGACACGTATTTTAGAGTGGGAAACCAGTAAAGTTTCTCACAGGCAGCAACTAAAATTACAAATATATAGAGTATCTGAAATAAAACAGGCTTAAAGTACCTTTTGTGCCTGAAAATACAAATGGCCAAAAGAACAGGCCTTTAAAAAAAGGCTTTATGTGACAAGGTCCAAGGCCAAACAAGATGTTTGTGTTTGAATCTGGGAAAGGACTCCGGCTTCCCAGATCCACATCTTAAACAAATGATTCGCCTTTGTTTGCTCCTGAAAATGCTAATTTGCTCATACAAATTACTAGTGTGCACCTATGACCATACATGTTTGTGGGAGCAAATTTAGAGATTGCTTTCCCGAAGCTAACTCAGGAATCCAAACTTAGAAGAAAGTCTCCACATAAAAGATAAGTTTCTGAAGATAAAGAATCACAATTTCTAATCAGTTTCATTGACATTCAGTGTTTCTTGTCACCATGGTAACCTGCACACACAATAAATGGTGTTTTGTTTAATCAGTCATGAGAAAGAAGTCTGGGCATGGTGAATCAGACTGAATCAGAAAGAGTTTTCCTTACCACCTTAATCAAAATAACTTCAGTGTAACTATAGGGCAATTCCAACCAGGAAGACAGGATCAGGCCATGAAATTCAGATCTCAGTCCTGTTTTCAGACACTCCTCCCAGAAGCTCAGATGAAATTTTACTTCTGTTTCAAAGACAGGAGTTTCTGCAGGACGGGATTAGTTCAAGGTTCAGATTTTATCTCACCTATACAGTAGGTAGCTTGCACCAGGCTGAAGTCCAGCAGAAGCAATAGATATTCAGAGCCAAAAAACTCAAAATAATTTTAGGTTCACATAATAACTGAAAACAATACATGAGAGAATAATTCTTAAATAGGGAAAATGTGCCAGATTTAATAACAATGGAAATAAAATTTCCTTACTCCAAGTCAATGCTCTAAGGCATCGATGGCTGGAGTCTCCCTTGCCAATATAATTAATATATAGTTACACGTTTTTAGATAGAAAAATAAAAATCGTGTAAACTAAAAGGCACTGAGAAAGGGAGGTTTCTGACATTCTCAGAAAACAAGTTAAAAAGTGGCATTCACGTGGCTGGTCCTAAACCAGTTGTAGAGTGGAAAAGGATTACCTTTGATGTATGAAGATCAAAACTCCCTTTTTTTTCAGGTAATAAGATCTGTCTCAGATGGATTTCAGTAATATGAACATGTTTTCCCCGGCATGGTAATAAAAATAAAACAATGCAATAAAACTACATGTAGGACTAAGTCAGTCACTCTTGAATTCTTAGTGGAATGTCAAAGAACTTCACAGTTGGTGTTAACAGTTTCTAATGTAACAGTGATATGCAAAGAAAAATTATAAAAGCAATGTAGGCAGTGAGACTTGAAATAATTTCGCTGCTCTGGTGATATCATAACAAGCTTGATCAAGTGTCCTATGATATAACCACAACTTTAACAATTTTTTCCAGAATTTCAGTTTTTAAAGGAGCTTTAGTAATGTGGGTGGAGAAGGAATATAACGTAAAACTTTTCTTTTTATCTGTTTTCAATTCCTGCTCAGACTTTATCCTGTACTTTATTCCTTGCTAATTGTACCTTCCCTCCTAGAGGCACTAAAACCTCAACATTACCGCAGCTATTACTTTCATCACACTTTGACAAGTAACTAATTCTTTTTTCAAAGCAAATTAATTTTTTTTAATTGAGTTCTTGATCTTCCAATTTTCAAGTACTGCTAATTTCAATATATTAGAGAACATTTCAATGCAAATACTTCAGAGACAGGTAACACAGAAACAGAGGTTCAGCGTGAGAGTCGGAGAAGCAGGAACAAGATCCTGCCATTCTGAGAGTGAGAACCCTTTCCACCCACTGAGTAGACTCTTTCTTAGTGGTTTCTGAACTTCTGGGGCACTTCTGTTCAAGGCAGGACAAGTGGAAGTGAGGGCTATCGAATGCTGTGCCAAAACCGAGGAGAAACATAAGAGCAGAAAAAATTACTGTGGCTATCAAATTCACATTCCTTGTGGATGGCACCTTGGTAATAAGAGCACACTGAACTGCTTTGTTTTAACATAGTTGTAATGGGTTGTTTCCAGTGAAATGCTACACATTATGAAAGACTGCTCAGCCAGGAAAAAATGCCAAACGTGCTATATTCTGTCTTTTGTTTATATCCTGCTGTGGCTCCCATTGGTATCAGTCGTGTAAACGCAGGGAAACACCTGTACATTTACTCATTTCATCTATTCAGTTCAGTCACAGAACCAAGTTTCCACTACAGTCTTTGCTTTTTACCTAATTTTCCATCTGAGCTGGCAGAAGATCAAGAAGGTCAAATGATTTGCTCGGGACCACATAATGAGTCAGAATCTTGAGCCCAGATTAAACGCAGGGCAGTCTCTGGCTCCAGTGCACAGGACTTGCCTACTCAGTAAACCACACAAGTTCCAGCTGTTTTCCCTCCCTTCATGAACAGAATATGAGGAAGTTTGTAGAGGATCTGTCTAAAGCAGAAAATCATCCAGCAGCAGGCTGTCTGTAGTGAAATGCTGGATTTGAGGTGGGGATAAATCAATATCCAGAACTGTGTGCTACCTGGTACTGTACTTTCCATTTCTTATCCCCTTCAAATATCTGTCCATTTTTTTTCTTATCCAAGAAATAAGGAAAGGGGTTTTTAAAATTTTTGTTATCACATGTAATCTCTGAAGACAGAAACAAACAAAAAGAAAATATTTAACCACAGAACGTTTCCTGCAGCTGCTGGAGCTCATGCTTTTATTCATTTCATACATGGAGAAGCTGCATCACTATTAGGCAAAATCACAGCAGAGGAGAAGCCTAATCTCAGTGAATTACAAGCAAGAGTCAGTGTTTCAGATATTCACCACTGATACAAATTAATCTTCACAACAGAGTTAGAGAGCTCTTACAGGTTACTGAGGATTCCTGTAGGGAAAATTAAGAGTACATATAATTTCTGCTGGAGTAAGGTAGGAGCATTAGGAATTATCACTGCAGCTTGAAGCTCTCAATTTTTTTAACATCTTGTCTGAGTTAATAAATTTGAGCTTTAATTAGGTAAGGGCTGAAACTTATCTTGCATGGGAGACCACTATAATACCGGACTTAAAGGGAAGGTAGGGAACCTGATGCTACTCTACCATCAGTGCAAATTCTGCAGCAGCCTAGAAAGCCAAAGTAGACTTTATGTAATTAAGCAGTTACAGGGTTAATTTAAATTAAACACTATTCCTAGGAGGAATGCTGCTGAATACCTTTGAAGAAAACTATGTATGTCACAAACAAACAGATGAGGGACTCCTGATTTGTTCATCAGTGGTGTCAGCCTAAGTAACCTTTTGAATGCTACACTGGTCCCAGCTCTATCACTGGTTACTGTCTGTTATGGCATACAATAGATTTGTTACTGACAGCCTCACCAAGTCCTGTCCACTGAAAATTGACATTTTGGTCAGTCTAGCTCTTACCACCCTGACTCTGTCAGACCCTCCCCTTTGATCCCAACAAGCATTTACCAAACTCTCTGTAAAAGGCCACCCAAAGGCAAAGGCCTAGGAACACTTCAGCAACTACCTATGAGTTCACTACCCATAAGTTGGACTGTAATTGGCCCTGAATTCCTCAGTCCTATCACCTCTGTGATGTTCCTGTTACCAGCAAAATCCCACATGCAGAAAACAAACTGGTGGGAGATTATCCTCAAAGAAGATGCACATTCCTCTGGAGGAGGCACTTTGTATCAACATCCTAAGCATTGATCTCTGCATAGTGCTTGGTTTCCATCAGTCACAAAACTGCTCGCTGCACCCTGGTAGCGCAGAGACTAAAGTGCACCACTGAAGTGCAGACACAGAAAAGCCACAGCTTAAAAGAATGCTCTAAAAATAGATATACCCCACGTGATCCTGCTCTAGGATGCTCACGCCCGAGAGGCTGCTCTTTCTCACCTACCCACTAGATCATAACAATGAAGAACATGAGTATGAAGGTGCTGACCCTCAGGACATGCCCACAATTCAAATTATAGCAATGCGTGTCCCCTGAAACGCAGACTGTCATGAATGTATTAAACACATCCTACCTTGAGATCCACCAGAACGATGAATAAAGTTCAAGACCATTTATTTTAATCATATGGTGCTCCCCAGTTTGCTAGCAAGGTGGACAAATAGTTTTATACACCTTTAGGTAAAGACTAGTGGTTGACAGCTTCTTGCTTAGAACCTTCAGAACTGAATCATAATGGTGACACTCACTCATCCATCCTAGAGCAGGAATATTCTGCATTGCTGACACAGACTTACAGAAGGAATTCCCTAGAGAGGGAGAATGTGCTTTCTTCTCCATGTTTATGTTGCACTTGTCATCTGACCTTATTTTCTCTGAAACAAAGGAAGATCACTGTGCATACCAATGTGTGCCTGCACCTCTCTTTGTCTTTCTTTGTGCATGTGTGTGTGTATATATGTATAAATTTGCATATTAAAAGCTTGACAGATTAATTCACTGTGTGCATGCTTGCTCCCAAGGAGCACGCCAAGCATCTGGCTTAATGTACAGTGGGAAGGGCCTCCAGGGATGAGCACAATACCTGAGCCTGCCTAGAACAAACCACCACCACTTCCACTCACGGAGGATGCTAACAGGGCTATAGCCCCCATCTGCTGCCAGCACACTTTCTTTTAAAAGTTACAAGATAAAGTTCAACTTTATAATTCCTTGTAAGTTCACACAAACAAAATTGACTCATAGGAAAATTGCTGGGATTTAAAAGCTGAGAATATAAAAATATAAAACTCAGATACGCGGCTGACAATGGCCTGGTCAAATATGCACAAAGCTCTCAATCATATATTATGAATGTCAAGTAAAAGAAAATGTTAATTTTCTGATTCCTCTCACGATTGTCTGTGACCCAGTTATTTCCATTAGTACTACTCACACCCCTAGTGCCGCATTTGCTTTGACAATCTGAATTTGTTTGAGCTGAAACTCACATCGTGTTTTCATCTATCCAACAAACCCATTTTTAAAAAACGCAGGAGAGACAAGTACACTGATTAGAATACACTTTCTATTGGCAATGAATATCTCAGATATGAAGAAGCTATGCCTAATTTGCTCAGGCAAACCCGCTGGCCTGTTCATCAAAAACAGACAGCTCCTTCGCTGCGATCAGAAACCCTAAATGGACAGGAAAATCAGTGGAAATTATTCTTTCTACCTTGCTGCAGCTTAAATGCAATTTCAATGCACTTAAGGGCCATTTTACATTGTTAGAGCTCTGCAAAGATTCCTTAATCGTAAATAAAAGCAACACCTAAATGTTCTAAATGCTTTTTCTTTTTAAATTAGCAATCATCTCTTCTGGGGACATAATTAATCAAGCAACACAAACCAGATGAAAATGTACTTTGTTTTGCTCCAGAATAAACACCCTTCAGATTTAATAAAAGTTATTCTGAATTCATGCTGAATCAGGAAAGGAAGAGCAAGCCAGTTTTGACTGGACTCCATCTGCTACAGTGTTCGGAACTCTCAGGATTTTATTGCACATAACACCTTCGTGTTTTGGTTCAGGCCTTGGCTGATGTAATTGCGGGCCACCATGTGACCCCTAGGAGGAACATATGCCAGCGTGACTTGGGTGTATCCTGAAGACACAAAAACAAGAAGTCAAATAAAAAGAACTTCATAAGTATGGCAGCTTCAAATTCTCATGACCTAAGCAAATCTCATGATGCTTTGGAGGCTCACTGATGGGCAAGGGAGGAGAAGCTTATACTTGTGGTGGCAATGTTGCTGATATTTTAGAAATGATGGCATCAGAAAGCCACTTTGAGAAAATCTAGCACTCACAGATGAGAGAGAGGCAAAGTGCCTTGCCTGCCAGAACCCCCAGAACCACCCAAAGAGAGCAAAGCTCCAGATGACCCCCTGTGGGGACCCTTTCTCTAAAATGACCTGGCATTTCTACTCTTGGAGAGATGGATCTGGGAAGCTCACACTGACCCACCACAATCATCCTTACAGAAACTGTGGGGTTTCTTTTTGGAGTCAGGAAACAGCATTTCCTATTTCCTAAAGAAACTCTCTCTAGGAAGTGCTAGATTTCAGGATCATGTGTAGCCAAGATGTCCCTCCACTCCCCCTTCCTCTTCCAGGTAGAGGGAATAATACGCAGATGGACATTCTTATCTGCAGATACAGAGTATGATATTAGACCCGAATGATTACTATTTTGCCCAAGATTTTACACAGAATATCCTTAACTTTCCTTAGTAATGATTTATTGTATCAGGCTCACAAAATTCAGTAATAGTTTTGTCTGAGAGAAGTTTTCACTTGTCCTCCAAGTGAAACAACGCATTTTTGAGTGGCTGAGTTTTGCATCAAGAAACAAGAATTGTAAATAAGGAAGTACTTTGACTAGTGCAGAAGATTGATACAGCACCTGACAGCTTTCATTACGTAAATCTAATTTATTTCAGTAAACAACTGACTGGAATCATGCATCATTTCTAAACGAGCTGACCCTCAGGTTTACATGGTTGGCTGATATGGGTTTGAAAACAGGAAACTCCAGCTGTAACACGAGTGACCCAGACAGCAAAAAGCTAGACACTAAACTAAATTGGAAGGCAGGAAGTCAAAGTTCATGCTCATACCACGAACAATACAAAAATAATGAAGTTCCTCTGAGATACATTTGGCAAAGCCAAATGTCATTGTGAAGCATAAAATATAAAAGAACGAATAATATAAATGTTTATAGAAAAACAGAGCAAAGAATTGTTGACAATTTTCCAACAGTGTTCCAAAGAGCTAATCTATCTGCATACATTTTCATAAACACTATATGTCCACTATAAACTGAACACTGACAGGATGCCTAACTCCCTGAGGTTCTCTTAACTAGGCCATTCAAAAGCTCTGGGTCTTGATATCCATATTCTTTGGTTTCCTAAACCTTGGTTTTAGTTCCCTCTCAGCTCCCAGAATACCGCTTAGAGTCCCTGCTCTGTTAGGCACTTTTTGTCTGCTCCTCTGACACTCTATTGTAAAGCAATTTTTACTTCTCTAGGGACCTGCCTCTCTCGGCACTTTGAGCTCTAGAGTGTTCCACAGGCTCACACAAAGCCTCTACAGCCCACATCCAGAAACATATCACATCCTGTTTGCATCAGAGCTCCCCAACGATTTCCCCAGCAGCTACACTTGGTCTGTTGCTGTTACCTCCCGGGACCACATTTCTAACACAAACACTACAGAGACGAGTATATGTGCCTACAGCAGAGCCAAGTGCTCATTTTGGGGACAGAATAAGCCAGTGCAGAAGAAAGTCTAACACCCTACAGGGGTGCAGCTCTGCAAGTCAGGGATAACACCGCTGAAACAAATGGAGACTTTTACATCTGAGCAACTGGTGGTTGCCAGAGCCCTAGTCTAGATCTACACAGATCCCTGAAAGCAGGAGCTTGATTCTGCACCAGGCTGCAGCAGTTACACTCAAATCTTCCTAATTCCACTCTGTGGGAAACAATGGAAGTTTTAGATTTAATTTCATGTACATTTAATTTATCTGAGACTATAATTCATCCCTAGACTCCTGACTAGGTAATCTGTCTAATCACCAGCTATGCGTTCCAGCTTCAGGTCCCCTCTGCATCCTTGTGTTCTGTAACCAGCCTCCCTTTGCTCTGATCTGTCCCATAGCCTTGAGCTCAAAAACTCAAAAGGTAATTTCTGTCTCTGCCTCTCTGAGAATAACTCTCAATCCCATTATGTCTATAGAGGAGGAAAGATTGATACATCTGCACCCTATATATCCTACAGAAGATACTTCTTCTCTGCAGAACTCAGGCACTGGAGCCTGCAGATACAGGAGGTAAACTCTGCATTGTCAAACATCCGCAATAGCTCACAGCTGATCTAACACTCCACCACACAAACAACATTGGTGTTTTCCACAAACCTTGCTCAGATGACTTTTTCTCTGAAGTTCCTTTTTAATCTGGTTGGGTTATTTTGCTTTCCAACTTCTCTTGTTTACTCCCTTGCCTTCTTTATTACAATGAACCTCAAAAAATATTATCCCCTGTTAAAAGAGTGGCCATCAAGTCACTGCTGAGCTTCGCCATGCCCTAGTGACCTCCTGAAGCCAAGGGGCTTCAGCACCTGCATGTCTTGGGGAACCAACTTCTGTTTAAGCATGTGGATAAATTCTTTTAAATTGCAACACATGGGAAAAGGAAAACTGAAACAGGAAAGACTGAAATAAAAGACAGGAATTTAAAAAATTCTTCTTTATGGAATACCTCTTTTTGTCATAGGCTTGGCAATTTCTGTATAAAAAAAGGTTTTAACATTTGGAACTATAGAAAAATACTGTTAATTCACCTGGCAATACTGCATGAATTCAGAAACTTTCCAAAAGCTTTATTTCTGATAATAGTTACTGGTTACACAGAGGTCATTAGCACATGTCACTATCATTAGTAACTATTTTATTCACAAGAGATGTCAAATCTCCTCAAGGAATGGCAAAAACTACAACAATAATGAGTGAGGTTTCCTTTGTCATTAATATTTTCTAAATGCAAAATTAAGAGGCCCATAGGCTTGGGTCTGCACTTTGAAGATAATGTAGCATTTTGCATTCTGGAAATTTGTATACTAATTTTGAGATTATGGACCCATTCTTCAAATGAGACCCATTCTTCATTTACTGCCACTATTTACTGTTAATTTTGCTATGACAACACTGAACTGGGTTTGGTGATGCAATAGCATGGAAAGAAACACCAGGCAGGAGTGTGGGATACACTGGTACCTGCATGTACACTGGTCTGTAGCGAAAACATGGATGTGTAAATCTCTGAAAACCAAGCACAACATTTGAAGCTGGATATCCAAGGACTGGCAATCTTTTTAAAGCCACAGGGGCTCAGGCTGACCTTGATATGTGAAACAAACTGAAGACCATATTAAGGCAAATGAATACGCTGGAAAATATCTCAGTAAATATTCAGTGAAACTTAGTTTATCTCAATTAAATGTTAGCTTTGTATTTTTCAGTAAATGCAATTAGTAGAGTTACTGCAGCTTCTGTAAAACTTGTCTGATACATTTACAGTGCTTTAAACCTTTGTTGCACACAATTCCCCATAAGATAAAGACGTCTACAGTCTCGAGGGAAAAAACTTAAAAAGCATTGTCAAAATGGATAAACAGATTTAATGACAGGTTTTGTTTTACTTATGTCTGGTGTTTTTACATTTTGCAACTTAAGTTGAGACAGAGCTTCAATTTGTTTCCTCACTCAAGTAATTGAAGTTGCAATACTGTTTCCTGAATTTGCAATTTCAATTTGCTCATTCTTCTCCTGAGGCTCATCTTTCCTCTTCACAGCGAAGGTCAACAGAATCAGTCAAATATGTCTTATCTGTGTCCCAGGTTGGATCAGCGAGAATTAATAGAGAATGTTCTGAGCTTCACCTGGTTTGGCATAAAGGGATTAGAAGTGTTTAGGAAGGAAAAATAATTATTATCCTCTCTGTTTAATTGTGATGATATGTTACTAACAATCACTTCAGGGAGGGGAAAAAAACTTTTTGGTAGATATTTACAGCATTTTCTAATCATGATTTTCTAATTCTAAAGATCTGTATGCATGAAGTGCACGGAACGTGCAACTCAAAGGTGAATGCTGTACCAGCATTACACTGCAGAGAGCCTTGGTGCAATACTGACAGGTACACAGAGAGTGGATTCCAGATCTATTTGTAGTTAAAGGTATCTTAGGTCACTGCACAGAGTATTCTGTATGAATATAAATGTTTGATTTCCTCTCACAAAGAAGCAGAGTGGCTTCATTGTAATTCATTGTATTAATTGTATTATTAATTATATTATTAATTGTATTATTGCATGGTTGAGGGCAGCCTTTTGCACATACACAAACACACCAAGATACCACGTGCACTATGATTTGTCATCTATCCTCAAGCAGGCACATACAGTGTGGTTTATTATTTATCCCTATACACACATGTGTATTTACACACACTTAGTTTAGACCACTGGTGGCTATCAGCTTCTGTGCTATCTAAAAAACCAGTGAATATTATTTTTCTCTCTCTAATGTGCAAACTGTCAAAACAAATCCCATTTCACAGCAAGTTCAGTGTGTGCAGCAGACAACTCTCTCAGGCCACTCGCAGCTGATTCTCACTGTAGGCCTTGGACCACTCAGCAGCAAGAAAATGTCACCATCACCTGAGTTTTTCTACCTCAACTCTCACATCCTACTATCATTTCTTACAAACTCATGTCAGAAAGCTCTCATCTGAATCCTGGTGTAGTGGCACTCCTGTGGCACAGCAGGACTGTGCTAACAGGGAACACAGCACCTTTCCTTAAAGAAAACCATGTCTTTTTTTCCCCAAACCAGCTTGATTTGAACCTAGCATCTTCAAACTATAAAAACATGTCTGTCCATCACTTGACCAAATGGAGCAATTCGATAACTAGCAGATGTGCAAACAAGCTCTCAGAGCATTTACTGGTGTGTCCCCCAGTCTCTCAAAATGCTGCTCTGCATGGCCTGGGACACAGCAGTTCTGCTGAAGTAGCTTGAAGAACAGGCACAGGCAAAGTGTAAATCCTCATAGCAGAAAAAAATGGTTTGCAAGAGGCCAGCTTAGACTTCCCTACTCAAAACAATGGGAACGGGTACTTTTCCATGCACTGAACAATAGTATTTCAACTTGTAGGTGTGCATTTATATGAATTTTATTGAAAATAAAATCTGATGGCATTTTTAATTAGTTGAGCAGCTTTATTTCCCTTACATAAAATGAAAAATATCCAAGTGCACATATGCACTGCAGAGTTTTTTGATCTTGAATGCTTTTCCTTACTTTATTTCTCTCTGTACCCTTCCAGATAAGGAAATTTGGTATAAATTTGGTATAAATTTAAAACTAATCTCTGTTAACTACAGAAAACAGAAAAACTCTTCCTTCTGCTGTGGTATCTAAAATGGAATGGACTGTTCCTGGACATGTGCACAGCACAAAGCATATTTCTCAGCTGGCATCAAATCCCTGCAAAGACCACTCAGAAAACAGAAAATGAGCAGAAATGTGAAGTAGTAGGTATTTAACAGCAATGCTCAAACAGCAGCAGTATGGTATTTTGGTCTGATCTGAGACTGAAATATTTTCAGTAGACAGAGTTTGGAGCTGCTCTTTTTCAAGGACAGAGAGGAGAGTTTTTCTAAGTTATTAAATCACAAGAACTAAGCTCTCCAGGCACATAGAACAAGATCAGATGTGTCCAACAACTCTTCTTCACATGTGCTGTACCCATCAAAGGATGAAGAGGCCCAACCTGTCAAACAAATGTTTTATATTGAGCTGGAGGGTTCCAAATGTCTCACAACAGTGTCAGATAAACAAAAGGAGACACGAGAAGGTGACAGGGAAGCTCTCACTCAAGTGTTGCTTCTGTTTCAAAGATGAGTGACAGACAGAGAACTTTCTCCCACTTAACAGCAAAAAGAAATCTCTGACTGCTCGAGCCAGACAGCCAGAAATATCAATGTCATGCAAATCTTTTCTAAGATAAAGTACACAAATATATTTCGGGTTTAAAGAGAAACCCAATCAAAACAGCATAAATTATGCTTACAGTTGTAACTTTTAATAAGAAAATCAATACCACGGTAATAACATTTCAATAATTTCATTAAATATTAAACTTTACTGACCACAGAGATTGCCCATTTACCAGTTTAATTTCTTTTCTGCTAGAAAATAATTGTATCAGATAGTTATTGACTGGCCAGTAATAATTCATGTAATGAATATAATAAATATGTATTTAGCTCTGTGCAAAATTACTATAAAACAAATCTCCCCAGAAGAAGCATGAGATGGCAGAAATAGAAGAACAAGGGACAGCGAGCAGAATATCTGGGTTTTTTCTGTGATGGATATTGATTTGTGATAGAGTGGAAGAGCTGAAACCACTGCCTGCTTTACCACAGTTAAACTGCACAAAAGCACCAGCCAGGGCCTGTCTCAGCATCCCCACAAGGGAATGGGGCAGGCTGGGGGCAGCTGGGGACACCCCAGGGCACCAGGCAAGTGTGTGACACAGGCAAGGACCAGGCTCTGGCAAGGACATGAGCAGACCTGGCTCCACTGTGCCCACGGCCGGGCAGGGCTTTGGCATCTCACAAGTGCAAGGACTGATGGCACTGGGGGCTGAAATGGGGTCCTGGGTCATGGGTGGGGTGGCAGAGGTGCAATGGGGGCTGCTAAGGGCTATTAGTGCCCTCTGGGCCCTGACAGCTAGTCAGTAAAACCTACCAATTGAAACAAAAATACAGGGATGTGCACCTCTAACAACCAATTTCCAAGGCAAAGAGGCACCCAACATAAGAGAAGATCTATTTTGATAGAGCCACAGCCTGGCACTGGCAAAGTTGCTACACACATTGCCATGTTTGGCTTTTTAACTTTTTAGGTAAATTTATTAAGGAAGAAGTCAGCCTGGGCAGATCTCACAGCCCCATTAGAACTTGGGCATAAATGGGAAGCCTGTAAAGGCTCAAATGGAATATATAAAAAGTTTTTTTATATATCACTGAAGAAGTGAACTTGTTTCTTTTGATGGATATAACAATTTTCCTAATTTAAAAAATATCCCTAGCTCTTCCCTACTGTTTTAAGCCTACTCACTTCAATGAAGTTCCTGCTAATTTAAACCCATGTAAGACAGAAATCAGACCTCAGTGCCAATGTCCTTGCTCTGTAAATCAGCAAATTTCCCTCTCCACTAAAAGTGAGATTTCACAGTCAATTTAAGCTGATCTAAGACTGCACTGCTCCTGAACAGGGCAATCCAACTTTCTTTTATCTCCAGCTGCGTGTTCCCACCACTTCCCTTGTGCGGGCTCTAGAGATCATACAGCCACAGGATAAACAAGATCAGCTCACTGATCCTACTGAAAACTAACACTGAAAATACTTAGTTTTCAGCCAATTTCCAAAGAGCCGAAAACACCCCTTTGTGTGACAATCTACAGTTAACCCTCACATAAACTGTTTGTGAAACCTCACCATTAGACAGAAGCCATAAAAAAAAAGGAATTTATCAATAACTGAGTAACAAGTGAGATACTACAAAAACCTGGCAGTCTGTTGCAGGCAATTACAATATTTTAAAAGAACAATTTTTTTTTCCAGTTTAGAAATCCTCTGTCTTCACAGACCCAAATGTGTTAGAAACAACAGTTAAAGTGAAACAAATTTCAGCAAAACACTAATTTCGCAAAATGTATTTCAAATCTACAAATACTTAGTTCACATGAGAAATATGATCCAAGAAAATCACTCATCATGAAAATGTTGTCATTTTCCTCTCAATTTTTCCTTAGCATTTTTCTTACCTGATTGTTTTAAAATTTTATGCATTTTTAACCTGGCATTGGAGATTTTAATTTGCATATTTTTAGCAGGTACCTTTTGCTAACTTTGCTTATAAAGCAGTTAAGAAGATCTTTTTCACCCTGTTCCAGTCTTTTGTGTTTGTTAGATTTTATCTGGGTGGTATTGTGATAATAAGCATACTGTTCCTTTCTGAGGTTTATTTTGTGCTGTTTCTGTTTTTATCTATCTTCTAATGTGTGTTGCAAGAGAAGAAAGAGCATCTTTTATGGCAGCCAAAGAGATAGCAATAGAATAATGTGGGAAGAACAGGTTGCTCTTATTAAGTTACTTGTGCTATCATCAAGTTGTTTAATGTGTACATTAGACAGGTAATATGGATAAATAACATCATCCTAGATAAAAATACATTCATTAATAATATCAAAATAATTGGCCAATTCAAAACCATCAAGCTCAGAAGTGTAATCTCTGGTTTCAGCCCTGTTCTGATGCTTGCATTTTATAAACACACATTTTTTTAAATTTAAACGTAGTCCTCATAAGGATGGTAACCCATCTGATGAGGTCTCTATGCAGGTGGAATTCCCAAAAAGGACTTTTTAAGAGTTTCCAAATATCCCCATGCAGTCAAAAGTAAATTAAGGACATCTGTGAAGTCCGCTAAAGAAGATTTTTATTGCAGTCATAATTTTCATGCTGTAAGCACACAAATTAAGACAGGTAAATGTCTTTATTACAGGCCTTGTGAAAAACAATCAAACAGAAACATTTGGTAGATACAGACCTAAACTTGATTTGAATTGAAGACTTAAAAACTTTAGGCAATCTGTCCTATTACTGTTCTCCGTAACATTTGACTTCTGAATGTGTTATTCTTTTGCAATGTTACTACAAGCTGGCTTATTACCAATTATTTGTATGTGCAGCTTTGCCCCATGCACCGATTTGTATTTTTAATACAATAGTCCCCATTCACACACTAAAAATATCAGCCAGCATGTACAGATTATAGAAGTTCTGTGCACAGTGGTTCACCATCAGTAGGAGCTCTATGCCTAAACCTTGTGTAAGCATTAGGTTTTTCATGGTGCCCTCCTAAATCAACAGCAGGGGCAAAAAAGATGACTTTTTAAGGAATGGGCAACAGTCATCTGCACACAAACCGGTCAAATTATAAAAAATGGGAAGAGCCTGCTTTTAGGCTGATCATGGCCAGACAGGGATTCTTGGAAAATTCTCAGTGACTCTGTAAGTTCACTAAATGTGACAAGATGCTAAACCACTAATGGTTTCTATTCTGACCTTTTCTACTCTTTATCTTTTTGACTGTTTTTTATCATGTAACCTCTTAGGGAAGGAAATATTGCCTTCTTTTATGTTGGGAAATTGCCCAGAACGTTGCAGACACTACCCAAACAAGGAGTAACTATAATAATAACAAAAAGAGGAGGAGGAGGAGGAGGAGGAGGCTTATTTGACCCCATACCAGCATTCTCCTAAAGACTCTTATCAGACTTGATGGAATGGTAACCTGGTTTATTGCTTCAGCAAAACTGCCCATAGTAAATTGCACCAATATAATTAATGCTATCAAAATTTACAGCAGAAAGGGAGCATTGCTGTGCAATCAAGAGATAGCTGAACTTGTTTTTGAGAGTCTGGTATGATACTGAGTGTAGCTACTCAAGAATATACAAATACATACCTGTCGTGCTGTTCTGAGACAGAGTTAAAGAGATCTAGTCAGTTCTGTTCCTGACTTCATAACCTTAACACGGCCCCGGTAGAGAACTCTCTGTGCCCCATCTCACCATCTGTGAAGCAGAGATAATGGTTTTCTGCGTCAGAGCATTTGGATAGCTACAAATAAAACGCTGCATACGAGTTCAATCCCATTAACACACTCTTTCTCCACTGAATGAGGTCTCAAAGACAAACCTTTCTCTTTGATCTTTTCTTCTGCAACATGTCCTCTGCCAGTCCTCAACAACACATTTTAAGCAGTGTATGAAAAAAGGCCAGTGTAATGAAATAAACTCTGCAAATACCTCATTTTCCTTAGATTTGATGATGGAGATTCTCTACTGTGACAACACTTTGTAACCTTTATAATTTCACAAAGTGCTCGTACCACATTCTGTTAGTCCCTCATATTTCATGACATGTAGTTCCATTTATCTCCCATCTATGAAATACAGCACGAGCATGACATTTCAATTTTATAAACTCGCAATGCTACACAAGGAACGCTGCCTTCCTGTGTCATTAATACCAACATCATGATTCAGACCCATGGCCTCTAAGTCTTTCTTTTAGGTTAATTTATTGCAGCAATAAACCAATTTCTTTGCTTCCTTCTATTATTTTATGTAACGGTGTAAAAATTTGAAAAGCATATCAAAACTTCAGCTATCCTTAAAGTTCTTTTTATATTTCTACGGTCTCACATACGTGATTTTACCATCAGCCTTGGTGGGGCACCCCACCAAGGTTTGTTTAATTTTTGTTGATCCTTATGGGTATTCGGTATGTCAGACAGTAAAATAATCATTTGTATAATTGTGACAATCTGTCTCCTTGGTTAAGAGTGATCTTGCTCTGTGTTGCGTAGAAAATGTGTGCTATAAAAGAACACAGTTTCTACTGGAAAAAGAAACTGCAGGTGGATGGATAGACAGATAGATAGACAGACAGACAGATAGATAGATAGAGATACCAAGAGAGAATAGGAGTTAAATAAGCAACTCCTACTGAAAAAATTGCCATAAAATAACAAGTAGATGCAAAGGTGTCTTTATCCAAGGTTGTATTTGCAGCTCTGCTACTGCTCCTCCCTCCTGCTACTGTTCAACCTCCTGCTATCCACAGGACTTTTCTTAGAGAAACTTTCTTCATAGCTCCATACTTTGGTGTGGTTTTAGTTTAAGTCCTGGGAAAAAGCCCTCTGATTCCATATGACTGTTTCTCCCACAACCCAGCTTTCAGTTTCATTTCTGATTCCGGACAGTATAAGAAAAAAATGTTTAAAATTCTCATAAACTGACTGAAAGTTCCTTTGTTGTATTGATAGCTTTCTCACTGAAAAGTACTTCAGGTACTGTATTACAAATATTAACAAGTTTAAATGCCCATATGCAGATAATTTGAGAATGACTTTCTCACATCAGATGAAAATTACTTAAAATTTCTGCAGCTGGTGCTGGTTCAGACTATGATATGACATACACAGATTTGAACTTTTGAAATATCATTTTTTGTTACAGGCTGTGATCTTTTAAGACAATCAAGACTAGTAGCATTAATTATAAATGTAATTCTGATGGTTTTAGTTAAGGAAATAAAGCTGAATCCAGAATTACTCACTTTATATTGAGCATGTTCAGAGGCAATTTTGTCTTAGTAAAGCTGTCAAAAGGGGTTTAAAACACTGATTTTTAAAATGGAAGAAATCAGGGGAGTTTTATTCCCCAAAAGACTTTTAAAATAGAAGGCTTGATTAAGCAAAAGTCAGCTAATGACTGCAAAAAATATCTTTCAAGAAAATACTAGAAATTAAATTTTAAAATGCAGATTAAGAGCTGGAAGCAGATTTAAAACCTAAATTATTCTGTGGCACTTCAAAACCTGTGTTAAAGGTTATCTATACACACAATACAATGCAAATACAAATGATGCACTTCTACTAAGACAAAGTTGTTCCACAGACACAAGTATAAAAGCACATTTCCTTAAAGCACAGTTAATGCATAGAAGACTGTGCCTCTTTACATTGCTTTAATGTTTAAGGCAGTTGCAGGCAAACAAATTAAATATATTTGCATCAAAAATATGTTTAAAATAATCATAAATTTGTAAATCCAAGCATTCAAAATGATAGAAAATGGAAGAAATCTAGCAAATAAAGATTGCTCGTCATGCTGGATTTGTTTCTAATGCCATCTATTGTACTACAATTCCAATCCATAAAAAGATTCAAATCTATAATTTATGGAAACATCTATAACCTTAAGGTCAGCATACAGAAATGCCATTATGTGGAACCTTGTAAAAATATTGCCAGCAGTGCCTCTGCTGCACTCCATAGCTGGCATTTCAGCCAGCCTTCCGCAGCTCAGAGTCACAGTAACAAGATTTTGAAATTTAAATCTCTTTAAAGGAGAAAAGCTGCTTTTTCATCCCTTTCTCCAAGTGTACAATATAATTGGCAAAGTATCAGGAATAATAAGACAACTGGTTGACACAAACTCCAGGAGGAACAGAGCAGCTTTTGTTCTGAGCTCTCATCAAAATCTTGGAAATCTCGCAATAGGAAATGTTGCTGGAATGTTGGTTCTTATTCAGAGTTCTGATATGTTAGGCCTGCAAGATCTGAAATCTCTTACGTGCGTCCATAATTATTGCACATTCCATAAATATTGCACTTTCCTTTTTCTGCCTGCACCTCAAACAGCTCTACACTTAACTATTTTAAATTTTCTTGAAGCAAAAGAAATACATTGCATTTTCTATTAATGCAACATTATTTGAGAGAAAAAAAAGAAAGATTTGCATTAGTTGCAGGTTTTTCTGCGCAAGTAGTCTCACCAAATCTGTTTTTAAGTGTACGTGGACATGTAATTCAAGCTCTCTAGATTTGAGTTACTTCCTTCTAATCAGTGTAGCAGCTTAGAGCAGGGCACCACTCCATAAAAATGACTTGAACTGCTGTGTTTTTGTTCACGCTGCCTCTGCTTACGTATGATGCTAAGATTTGTGGGGAAGTATCTCATAGATGGTGAGAAGACTCAGCTGGATGTGTTCCCATAAAGAAGAAGTTTGGCTTTTACTAGATGCCTCTTCTGCCTTTGAAAAACAGAGGTAAAACAACAAAAAAAACCCATATTTCTGAAGAGATTATTATTTTAATAAAGATTTCTCTGACAGAGAACTGATTGTATTATATTTGCTTCTACTGCTGTTCAAGAGGGCAAAAAAGTCTTTAATATAAATTACACCAAGAAATACTCAGCTCAAGGGATAAGTGCAAATCAGTTTTCACTTATAGCTGAATCCAAACACAGAAAAGCCTTGAGGTAAGAATCAGAAAAAGTGCCAGTGTGCAGGAGGTTTCAGATTAGTTGATGTCACCAACTGCCTTTTGCTTATGTCAATGAACAGAAGATGCTCATCATGAACCACAGAAACCAGGATGCCATCTGTGGCAGGTTGATGGCATTTTCTGCTCACATGTGACACCATGCTAAGGCTTTATTTTCAGGTGGGTCTGCAATTAAGGGAAGGGAAGTAGAAACTGATCACTGCAGCTTTCTTTCCCTTTCAAATTTCCACTCTCAAAAATACAACAGACATCCTTTTAGCAACACAATAAAGTCTTGCTAAAGATCAGAATTATTAGTTTTTGTGTGTAAAAAATCCAATATATTGTCCATGTTCTTGTCAGATGCTGCCATTTTTTTTCCATTTTAACTTTGCTCTCTCATTTTCAATTTGAGTTATAACCTCTTAAGTTAGAAACATAAGGTCTGAGCCATCCCTCCTGAGTGGTCTCTGTATCCTTGGTTGCAGAATGTTCAAAAAATGGTTACTGGTCACATGTGGTGTGAGCTTTCCAACGAAGTAATGAAAAGATGCTTATAAATCATAATATATCGCGTTCTTACAGACCTCTTAGAGGTATAAATATGAGAACATCACAAACAAAAGAAAACTTCAGTGGGTCTCAGTTCTACAGAAAAATTAATTTGACAATAGAGACGCATTTAGTAATTGCTGAAACGCATGTAGCTCCTTCTGCTTTCAGAATGAAGCTCAGGAGGGGATTTTTCAGGGTGAAGGGCTGAGGGAGAGGAACAAGGGGAGGAACAGGGGGGTTTATTTTGGAGCAGCACTTGAGTAGTCAGTGGCAGTGGCTATTGCTTTTCAAAGAGCTTATGTCATCTGTAGCAAAAGGAAAAGGAAAGGTACTCAAAAACGCAATTTCACTTCTTTGTTTTCATTCTATTCACTCGTACCTGCAACATGGATTCACTGATTTCAGCTTTCTACTTATTTCAGAAGCACTACAATGATGCCAACTGGTGCAACCAGGAGTTTTCAGTTAGACACAGAGAGAGCAACATTGTACAACTAAAAGTCAGTTAAACACTTCCCCAAATTAACTGGTGCTGTATAGCCCAAGGCTATAAAAAGTCTGAACTGGGCCAGCAAAGTTTCCAGCCTGCATCCTGCCTATCTTCCTGCCGCAGGGAGTCTTTGTATAGGGCTCATTGTTACACAAAGCAGCTACTTCAGCAAAGGAATCACTGCAGGAATTTAAGCCTTGTTTGAGGGGGTTATCAGAAGTCGTCGTTTCGATGTTTACTAATTTTCAAGGTTTAAGAGAAGAGATGTTAACCCAGGGTCCAGTTCATTGAACTATATTCTGAATTCATTGCTTTTCGTGTTAGCTCTGCTCTGTTTGTTGGTCCTCATTATTTTTAATTCATTTGTATTACTGAGGAAAAACACATCTTTCTTTTTCATGAGAAACCTCAGAATGTTTCCCTAACCAACTGATAGGTAACTGCCTTTGCAGACAACCATAGATGGGCTCTATTAACTCTGGAGCCATTCTGTTTGGATGTATACTACAAAATAGGGAATTTCTGCCTAAGCTACAAATTTATTTGCCCCCTGGCTTGATAACTTATTCCAGGCAAACATCTAACCTCAGATACAGACATTTCTATTTGGATTGCAGAGATAAAACTGTAATACAAACTTAAGTGAAATGTGAGGTTTGTCCTAGTTGGTAAAACCTTTTCTACCTTGATCAGAAAAAGAACTGTTCTCCATCAATTCTTTGGAAATTTACTACAGAAATTCATAGACTAACGGTCTGAGGAGCCCAGTTTTCTGTGTCTACATGTACAACCAATGTTCAGAAGCATATTTCATTAAACCTTCAAACCAGTGCAAACCACTGGAAGTCCATCATCATCTGCATGTTCAGTCCTCTCCATTCCTCTCATCAGGGCATTCAGCTGGGTTGAATTATTTGTTCTCCATGTCCAAGTTCTCTTTCAGTGTCGTTTAAATGAGGGACCATTTCATGCTGTGTGATCTCAACTTCCCTTGATGACAGCTCTATCCTACTGGAACTATGAAACTGTCAACATCAAGAGCAAAATTTAGGTGTGCAGAAGACAAAAATGGCTCAGCATCTATCCCACAAACTCTTTCAACAGAGGTCAGCAACCTCACCATCTACGGGGAAAACTGCAAAGCTCAATATTTCCGTCAAACAGCCCAAAATATGGCTAAAAGTTTCTTGCTGGCTGGAAGTAAAAGAAAAATATTTTGTACATATTGCAGTTTCAGAAAATGAGTAGAACAGTACCACGACAGACATGGAATAAGACAACAGATCACCTTGATGTAGTAGAGGCGAAAGGTGCGCATGGTCAGCCTTTGGAGAGAAATGCCTTGTAGTAAACTGAGGGGGTATAAGGTGACTTTGTGACTGTGACAGAGGGTCAGGCAGGCCACGCTTGCAGTGTCTCCTCTTCTTAGGTTCAGTATTGCCACAGTCAGTGTAAGGTAATTTGAGGTCACCTTTATCAACAGATCAAACCCAAATTTGGGGGGTTTTTTTGGTTGCTTTTGGGGTTTCTTCCTCCTAAAAACCTCAACAGCCTAACCAAATAAAGAAATATGAACTTATCATGCATGTTTCCTAACCCAGCCAATATGCTATGAGATCATCTAGTATTCAAGGTTTTCTTGGAGTCCAGTACACAGTGTGTAATCTTCTTTTCAAAAAAGCATTAAGCTGTTGCAGTGGCAGGGAAATGGTTTGCCTGGAGTCATCCAGGACATGAAAAGTAGAGCCATTATCAAAACCCTGGAGCCTCAACTGACAAGTTCTATGTAGCAAGGACTGGAGTGTAGTTTCTCTCTAGGCAAATTAAAATGTTGTGGTTTATGTCAATAGAAATATGGGAATTTCTACACTGCATTAGGCCCTAGCACATATTACCTTCATTTGTCAGTGGCCAGCAGAAGAAAATGCAACCACTCCCCCACCCAGCTGATAAATGTTTTGCTTTTTCCCCTCATGCCAGCCATTATATTTTCCATGGACCTTTCAAAACGCATTTTCGCATTAGCGGTAAGAAGATCTAATGGCTTGCCTCACTAATGTCAGTGTTGATCCTAGCAATATAATCCCACCATTTCCCTTGTACGGGCTCCAGTTCCACAATGAACCAACCTAGGGAACTAAAATGTCACAAGATTAACTCTACCAGGCCAAAAAAATGAGTAGCGATCAATCTTTTTTCTGCTTGAAACTTATTACTGTGGGAGCAGGTATTAGAGATTGTAATAGCTCTGGATATACACTGTATTCTAACAAGCATCTCCTCCTTTCTGGAATCCCTGTCCATTTTCAGGTTCAGCAATCTGAAAATCACAGCAGTGCCTCCAACACGCCAGGGCAGTGACCTCCCTCTGCCGCTGGCTCTCAGGCACCCCAGCTGTGTGACTTCCTCAGCCAAAGAGCAATAGGTCACATCTATATTAAGTTCACTGACTGTCCCCTTATTTCAGTCTTGTAAAATTAGAAGACAATAAGCTCCTCCTCTGTTTTCTCTAGGCCATTCATTATTTTATAATTTGCCCCCCTGTTATTCATGTTTGTTCAGAACGAACAGTGTCAGCTTTTTTTGCCCAGGCCCTTGCCCTGCAGAGTCTCATTACTCATTCCGAGGTACCTCCCCTGACAGGGATAACCAAAGAAATATTTTAGTGATTTCCAAATGCACTGCATTTACTCACAGCATTGTCACTCATTTTCATAAATGCAAATCTGCCCTCCAGGAATTTGATTCTGTATTAGTTTTCTGTTCATGGGTTAATTTAATTACATGCAAAGTTGATACAAAACGTAACTATTCTTAGGAAATAATATTTTCCACCCATTCTTTACTGATATAAGAGTATCAAGTAAACTGGAAAAGAAAATCCAACCTAGAACAATGCAAGCACATTAATTAAAACATACTGTCTGTCCCTTGCTAAATTATACATTTCTAAATCTTTTAGAGGCATGCCTTTTCAAACAACTCAGGGGATTTGCAGTTGCCTACCCAGCTTTTCATTTCTAGGTCACTTGTTAAATCTACCCCAGGTCAGCTCTGACTGAAAATTATTACTGTCTGGCAGCTGGTTTGTAGTCTACATAAAATGAATTAGTGGTTTCATTCCACTTCCTAATGGACAAGTGGCCCCATCTTACACTTCGACCTGAGTGACACCCCATTGACTACTGCAGGGAAAGAACTAAATAAACTCTTTTCATTCTGTAGGTAGATCCTCATGGTTAGCAGTGAAACTGGTGGGACTCCTGGGGCTATTATAGCACTACTCTACATATAAAATAAAGCCCTCCATCTATGGAAACCTTGCAATCAGAGCAGATAAAATGCTATTTTATGAGTTGTTGTGATTATTTTGCTCCTTTGTCATGCGGTTCAGAAGGGAATATGCTACAAGTTGTCCTCTGTTACAGTTAAAAGGAGAGTTGTCCCCTCCACATCATTGCAGAGTTCAAAGGGTAGAGAAAGTGTGTAGTGTTGTTCCACATGCAAGCAAGAAATCACAGGAATAACCCACAAAGGTTTCCTGTTTAATAGTAGTAGAAAGAAAATTGCTATTTGATAGGTATAAAAATAGATTTTAAATGTTTCAATAGTAACATGGTTGACAAACAGATAAAGAGATTTGCTATTTAACAGCAAGAGATGGAAGTGATAACATCATCCATATTTGACTAGTACTTGTGCTCTCCTTGCACTAGGAGTAGAACAGGTTTTCTTGCCTTGAAAACTGCCAATCTTACACTTTCACACACATTCCATTCCTTTCTTTTTAGACACAAGCACAAAGGCACCAACCTGTATTATTAAAGAACTTTGTGTCTGCCTATTTGTATTTAAAGCATTTCTCACAGAAATAAAGTGTTAAGTAAGCCCATTATTTTCTCTAGTTTCTCTCGTCTTTTTTCCTTGGATGATAAATAAGTGTGGTACTATCCTTGTCTGTACTGAGCTAGGACAAATTTCCCCTAAGGCCCCCATTTTTGTCTCCATTTTCATTTGTCATTCTGCTCAGCCTGCAGCAATTCAAACAGACTTGCTCCTTGACTGAGAAATCTTCACCTCTTCCCATGCACCAGGATAAGGTTGCTTTTCTATGGTTTTGTGACAACCGAAAATAAAAAAGAGGGACTATCAACTTCATCTGTCACCATCTTTTCATGCTCTTGTCCCTCAGTGACCCCACTGTCTCTGTTCCTATTTATTTGCTTCTTCTGAACTTATTGTTCATCTTTCTTCTTTGCTGTCCTCACTCTCTTCACTGTTTAACCTGAAGCAGCCCTCACTCCACAGTAAAAAGCTGTTGCCATCAAGGTGATTTCTCCACCTTGGGCACAACAGCAGGATCCAGGCTGGGCTTGGGTCCACACTCCTTTCCCAACTGACCACACTACTGTTGTGAAGAGCTGATGCATAAGTTAGTCTGGCTCCTAGGGAGATTACACCTCTGGCAACAGCACTTACAAGTAAATTATTGAGCTGGTATTCCTCCTTCTGTGTATGTTGTTTCATGTATGATGTTTCGTGTTGGACCAGCTGTTCTGGGATGACTGTACATGTATTACATTGTATATACAGTATTATTTTTACGTGTTTTCCTTTTATCCCTTACCATGAAGTTTACTGCCTTTTAAGTTTTATTCTGTGGTCTCTGCTCACAAGTTATCTCTCTGAGATGGAATTTACCTGTATGGGAAGTGGTTTCCGTATCATGAATATTACAAAGAATCACAGGCAGATTTGCCAGCGTTTTGTTACCCAGAACTAAGAGCCTTTTCAGGGACTTTACATTAAAGACTGGGCACGAGGCCAGTTAAACACTCACTGTCATTTCTTGTTCATCTGTCCCTGACTGGGGTGTAAGAAGCTGCACAAGTTTTGCTTTGCAAACAACTAGATATTGTCTAGAAGTAGAGACAAGCAGTTGTTCTTTATTACATTACTTCTATTTCATTGTGTACATCCAATTTATAAGAACAGAACAAATGAGCATTCAAATTCTACAGAGTATTTAAAATTAAAAGATATATTCTAATTAAAAGATACATTCTATGGTAGCATCCAAGCTACCATAATTGACAAAACCAACTTTACAATGGATTTGTGATTATGATTGCATTTCCTAATATCTAACATAATGTACCCAGAGTATTTGCTGTTTAGAGAGCAGCCTTTCCCTTAGTGAGGTACTGATTTAAAAATCAGGGTCTAAGAACACAATTAAACCTTGCTTTTACCATGTCAGGCACTGACCTCCTCCTGACCTCCAGATTCTGGCTCTGTATGTTTACATTTTGCTTTTACTTGCCTCTTCTTGCCTTTGATTTCTACCTTTCCTAGAGGAAACCACCTTCCACTGGCAGTAAGACAGATGATGGAAAGGCTCTTCTGTCTCTTTGTTCAAAAGATTTGATTTATTTGTGTTTGACTTTTATTCAAAGACTAACACTTGCCTTTCTTGAATCTTCTCTACAATAGCAGTTCTCACACAATCAGTGAGAAACTACTGAATCAATGATTCTGATCGAGTTCTTGTGATAAGCAGCAGTACAGAACATGACTGATTTTACTCTAAGATACTTATTTTCAAGGTACAAATACGCTTGACGTGAGCAGCTGTTGTTGTATTGGTCAACAGAGGTTTGCTCACCAACTCTGGCATAGCTTGGACACTAAAATCTGACATTTGTGGCTGAAAATTACTTCTCCTTTAGAACAAGATGAGGATTTTATGAACTGTTCAATACTACTTTGTCTTTAGGCACCAGAAGGGTACTTTCTCAGCAGCTTTCAATCTCACATAAAACTGACCTTGCTACCCTAATAGCTCCCGAGACCCAAAAGAAAGTGACACAAAGTTTTGAATTTAACAAAAATGCATAGTATAAAAGTTACACAAATGCTTACATTCTGTAATCATCAGGTATGTGATATTTTAAATTCCACAGACATTGCAGCTATCAAAAGAACAGAATTTCAGATCAGAACCTAGGATAATGAGACTGATGTAGGGTCAAAAATCCCAACAAATCTGTCAAAGCACTCAACTGGTTAAAATCCACTTTTATGGGGAAACTGTTCCTAAAGCTCATTCCTCTGACATTTAACAACTTTTTCATATTTTTGCAGTGTGTATTCACCGTGGTATTACATCCAGCCATTTGTGTGCCAATACTGGTCCCAGTATTTCTTTTCTTTTCCAGATGTCTACTGCTTCATTGTCCCTTTCAACATCCCTTTTGTGAACTGATGAAAAGAAGCTCTTTCAGCTTGTTCTTGCAGGAGCAGCTCTCCATTCTACACTTCACCCCAATCATCCTTCTCTGCACCTCTTCCATTTGAATTCATTTTTCTTGTTAAGAATTGTAAAAAATATTTCAGAAGACACCTTTTCAGTGCTCTGTTTGGCAGCAATAGCACTTTCTCCCTTCAGTACTTCCTTCTCCCTTCAGTATACCCTACCTGATGCATTCAGTGAGCACTGCAGCTTTCCCAGCTGTACAGGAGAAATTCATTCACCCTGCAACTGGCTCTTCTGTTTGTGCGTTCCCACTTCTGTCAGGTCCAATTTCAGCAGTGGTACCTCATTTTCCACCAGCAGTGATTTTCAGGAGTTAACTGCTTTTTGTTCCAAAGTTAAAGCAAAACAGTGAGAGTAACCATTGTTCCACCGATGAACCTTGAAGAGCTCACCTGCTTGCCTTCCAGCAGCCTACTGGTTCCCTTCTAGTGTCATCACTGTTGTTTTCCTTTGTAAATGTCTCCCTTCGTATTAGATACGTTGTATTAATTCTCAGAGTCTAGCTTAACGAATTGTCAGCACTTAGAGAGCATCCTATGAAATGCTTTACTAAGGTCCAGACAAGTGGAACCTACTGTATTTCATTTGCCTAGAGAAGTGATTATCAATAAAAGCTATTAAGTAGTCCTACTACAATATACCTTTATAAACTCAACTTCCTTTTTGCTCTATTTTCCATTTGTTTCCACACTTTTAAATATTCTTCCCACCAGAGGTTGTTCTAAAGCTCTGCACTCCAATAAGACAACTAATAGCAACCCATGTTATTGTTTTCAGATGTAGGCTGTGCATTTGCATTCAATAGTCACGTAATTTTTTCCTGTTTTTGACAGATTTATTAAAAACTGATCATTTTGAGGCTTAACACAGTCCTTTCAGAGTGTGATGGAGATGATAGGGTTCTTCTGATCTTCTTGAGCTTTGCTTCCACATCCAGCAGAGCAGTTTCCATTTCCATATACTCGTTTGTACTCATTCATATTGGGTATCTTTGCCTTTGTCCACCCATTCAACACCTCCAATGTTTTCAAAAGGTGAGAAAAATCTATAATTAGTTCCTCCCCTCAGCTGGATTACACCACTCCTATTGTCCTTAGATCCTTTGTAGGTCTATATGAAAGCAGTAAAAGAGAGCTGACAGGCTACATCATGATAAATAAGTATTTTACTTTTCACTAAAATGCATTGAGAAATCTTTCTATGACTGACTTGTAAGATACATGTTGAAAAGAGATCAAATCTTTCATAATTCCTGAGTGCATGTTGACAAATTCCAGAAATTGAACAATCTCTTTCCAGATGCAGTAAAATGTTAGATATTTTGCATTGAACATGATGCTAAAGTGGTTTCTGAGTGGTTTTCAGTTTTAAACCACACAGCAATCAAACCTTTCCAAAAGATATTATTTTGGTGGAATAAATGTTATCAAGCAACTTTGCTTTAATATCTTCTTTGCTTAGAAAAGAAGAGGGAATAAAAAACACAGCTTTCAAACCACAGAGAAACCGTTGAAAGCTTAAAACCACAATGCCTAAGAACAGACTGAGCCTATGATTACCTAACTCAAAATGTGGTTTAAACTGGGCATCCTACCAAGTTTTTCACAGAAAACCACGAGGAAAATGGAGTATAAGTATCCATGGTTACAGTGACCCCTGCTCGGCACTTGAAGAGATCTTTCTAGAAAGAGCCAGGTAGAAACATTTGTCAGGGTCCTCAGAAGTAGCAAGACTTCTTCCTGTTTTTATATGTTAAAAAAAAAAAAAAAAAAAGATCGAATATAATTTGGTACAGACTGTCCTGAACACAGACTGTAAGCTAGGAGTATTTTTAGAATTCCCCTCTTGTATGTTTTTCACAATATTCACTCACTACTGAAAAATAACCTCAGAAATATAGAACCATCTGCTTAAAATAATGGCAAATTCCCAGAATAGCAAATTCATCTATAAATTGAGAATTTAAGGACTAAAATTTTTCTTCCCATGTTCAATTGCACTGAACTCATGAATGAAGGATTGTAGACTACAGTTTTAAATGCAAAAGGTTCGATGCATAAATTAAGCTAAATTGGAACCATCACTTTTAAGTATTGGAGTTCCTACACTCCCCATTCTCCTGTTCAGGTGTACCTTGGGGGTGATGATAAACCTAAGCACAATTTGTTTGGATGGTTTTTTCTCTTTCTTCTCCACCGACATTCACCTGTTCTCTGTTTATATGTGGGTTTGGGGAAGGTGGTTTTTTCTGTGTATCTTGATGCATAACTAGGCATACTGAAGCGTGAACAACTGAGCACACATGACCAAATATATTCATGACAACTCAGCTTCTAGATGCTTCTGTGATGTGTGCAATAGTCTGGGGAGACAGTGGAAAAAGAGCTGATCTGAGCTCAGATGGTAAATTCTCCTCTCCCTGGCAGGGAGGAACAGAGCAATTTCACCATAAGGTCCACTTACAAGCCAAACGCAGTTCTCCTTCTTGTGCAAAAGGAAAAGGCAGGAAGAGATTTTTAATGTCCTTGGTTTTCTAGGGTGCTCATCTTCTATTCTTCATGCTCCTTAAGGATTCTGCCTCAACTTCTCTTGTAGAGGTGAGAGCTCCACAGTTCCTCATTTTGTTGCTGAATTCCCAATTCCCTATGGATCTGACCTGGATCTGGCACTAGCATGCTGTCACTTTTCTGTAGAATCAACCAGAGCACACGCCATGATGTTTGTAAAGTCTTTGGTCCAGACATTATGGAAATCATGTGGATGATGCCTTGTTCAGCATAAAGTTTGTCTGAAGTTGTCTGTTCCACTTCCTAAAAGCTAATCTAAACCAGCAGGATGAAAGTTTAGCAAGTTCAGTTGTAAGAGATCGGCTCTTTGTGTCATATGACTCTTTATGTGGTAAGAGATACCCTGAAAACTGGATTTACCTCCCCATTAAATCAGAAAAAGAGGTTCAACATGCCAATAATTTCTTCAAGCAGTTCTTTTCCTTTCCAAAGGTTGGTCACCTAATGACTGAGAAGAAATCCTACTATGTGACTTAAATGAATACTTACAAAGATTAGGCCCCAAATCCTACCTACTAAATTTTCAAACCAGCAAAAGCAAATATCAGTATTCATAACAAATCAGCTCAAAATAATGAGTGTGTAATATCATGCTCATTTCACTGGCAATTAATGAACAGAGAAAGGAATGTACCTGCCGTAAATATTCCTACAGCTCTGCATCTACACCCTTACATTTGGCTATAAATAAATGGATAGAGCAGGCTGTATATGGGTATTTACTCACGGTCTTTCACCAAGTCCTGTATATAGAGGGCTTGGCAGCAGGACCAAAAGTTTGGCATCGTCTAATGGAGACTTTTTGATTGTTTTAGAAATGTTTGATCATGTTTTCAACAGACATCCCAGTTACTGAGCTGATGCTGTCATATATATTACCTAAGTAGGAAAGGCTGACCCAAAAACGTAAGCCCAGTCTCACACCTGCACATATCTCAATTGCACATGGCAAACCTGGTTTCTAACATGAAGAAGAAAAAAATGTTCGGAATTTTGGAATTTTAAGGTGAATTTTCAGGGAAATAGTTGGTGGAGAGATCCAAAAGAAACTATGGGAATGCTCATCACTAAATTTGGGCAACCTTCCTACTTGCCGAACCAGGAGAAATCCTGAATTCTAAAACAAGTATCTGAGCTGACAAGTATCTGAGCCACATGTACAGACATTACTTCAAAGCTGATGCAATAAAACTAAAACATTTGTGAGCTTCAGATGCCAAACTGAGCTAAACAGGAAGAGTGGTTGCTCCTGCTCTGCTTTCAGTGCCATTTCGTAGACAAGTAGGTAAATGAGGTAAGTAAATTGTTTCAACAAGCTCAGAAGCTCACAACGTGTGAAAAATAAATGCCTACTATGCATCTAAAGAAGAGAAGTTAGAAGAAATGTGTGAAAACGATAAAGAAAACACAGCACATGCTAGCATACTTTGCTACAACCCAAGTTCACAATTCCACAGACACCATTTCAACAAAAGATTGATCAAAAACTGTCAGGGCGGAAACTCAACATCAAAGTGCCATTTCCATTGTGTAGAGCAAGCAGGTTTAATGTAATTAAATATAAAGGGATGTGTTTTGATCCAGATAACTCTGGGCACTGTTAGCAACAGAGGCATGAGGACATGGTCTGATGGAGGCATTGTGAGTCACAGAACAATTCAGGTTGGAAGGAACCTGTGGATTCCAAGCTAGACCAGTATGCTCAGGGCCCTGTTCAGTTTATGAGTCTCCAAGTAGCTGAGTCCTGTGTTCACAGGCAGGAACAGCAAAGGCCAGTTCAGATATAACTGTGTTTCTAAAGCTATCTACAAGAAATCATGAAATTTGGCAAATATTCATGTTTGCACGAATAGCTTGACAGGTTTTCTAATTCATCCATATGTTCTTCAGATATAGCATGCTCTTAGCATGTGTTCTCAGAAGCAAATCCTATCCTATCCAAACTGAACTGGAAGTTTCTAATGGAAACTTTCTAATGGTTCTTTACAGCATAAAAGAACATAAGAAGCACCTCTCATAGCTAAACAGAAATCTATCTAAATGCTCTGGAAGCCAAAATCTTGTCTGGTTACAGGAAAGAAAGTACTTATAATATAATTAGAGAGGCTTTACTTTGTTTTTATAATTTTGATCTGACCGTAATTCTGGAAAAAAACCCACTTTGACATGTCTCCAGAAGTGTTCTGCTATAGAATCATCAAAGATAAACCCTTCAGCTCCAGTGATATGCAAATGAAGACATGTTTTTTAAAAGGATTAACAAAGTTGTTCAAAGCATCTTTTTGGTCTACTCTGCTTCCAAACAAACAATAAACTGTCTGCATGCAGTGAGATTTGCTAACCCATAAACATAGCCAAATGGAGGAAGATCAGAACCTTAATGAGTTTGGTGCCCTTTGAATTCTGGCTGATCAGTGTCACCAATAATTTCAACAGGCTCTAAATTAAGCACTTTCTGTCTTCAAAGTGCCTTGCAAACATCAACCAATTAATCCCTACAAGCCTCCTCCGAGGTAGGTAAGTAGGTATTGTTATCCCCATTTTGCAGTTGGCTGAACACAGTCAGAGGGTTAAGTGATTTGCTGCAGGCCACAGATGGAGGTGGGATTAAAACACAAGAGTCACTATGATTCTTTTTAGACGATAGCACCTCTTCTTTTTCCAGCTGACTTTTCTGTGCTGACTTTAGACATTTTGGCCTTGTGGCAATACTTAAAGGAAACAAAATAAATCGTCCTTGTTAAAAGCAAGGAAACAGAGAGAAATCTGGGTTTTGTGCTGATAACACTTTTGTTGCCTTATAACGATGTTAAGGTTTTTCCTATAATTTTGTTCTGATATTCAAGTATCATTCCTTTCATAGGGGCCTTATTTCTGTGGTAATGTAGCATGCTACTAGTTGAAAGATATGTCCTGCTCCTTTACAGGTTTTATTTTGTCTTTGTGCTTTCAAATTAGTAAATTTAGGTGGCACCCTGCCCATAAATAGGGCAGACACTTTCCTTCCAGGATCAGGGTAACAGTTGGTAGGCTTGTTCCACTGCAGCACGAGCAGGAAGAAATGGAGAAAGGCAGCTTTGAGAACCAAGAGCGAAGAAAGCCATTAACTGAAACCCAACCCCAGCAAACCGCTTGTAACCATTCTAACAGGCGTAAGATTGATACCTTTCCCACTTCAACAGAAAGATCAGATGGAAAAGGGAGAGTATATCCTTTTCCTCTCTATGTATACAACTTCAGGCCACTTGAAGACCCATTTGTCATTAAGTCAATCCAGTGTATTGTAATAAACTTCTGAGTTTTATCAGGAAACTGCTTTTCATCTAGCAACCAATCCACAGCATTGCTTCCCTGGAATATTTTTTAGAATAGAAAAATCCACTACTCAAAGTTGATATCCTGCAGCTCCTGAGCACATTTTCTGTTAATTTTTCAGATGACACTCCACTTTCTGAAGCCTTCCAGTACAGGAATTGACATGCATGGAGAAAACCAGGAAATATTCGAAAATTATTCACTTCCTACTATATAGTACAGTCATTTCAATAACCATATTACTGCTTATGTAATTTTATGATATACCTTCTCTGTGTCCTGAAACTATAGCTCCATTAACGCTAAAAACTAACAACCAATTTATTAATACATCACTGTAACTAATACATGGTGGTATTCATATATTACATAAACCAAGGATCGTACCTCCTTTGTGTCAGGTGTTGCCCACAGGTAATGGTCTCATCAAGTTTTATTAGCTAAAAGTTTACTTCGTTAAAGGCACTGTTGAAGCCTTCAGATTAAGCAAATAATTTAACATAGGGTCGTGGTTAAATAAAATGCAATTCAGTTTTCTACTTCTGTGGATGCTGAATCAAAAGAGTATTTTTACCATTAGAAAGGCTTGTTAGTAACTACTTTGCTCTCACACGACAATCACTTATGTCACTTTTCAGAAGAAAAATATAGGTTAATGATTCACAACCTGAGGAATTGTACTCTTAGTATAACAGTGTAAGAACACATAGGATTTTGACTCTTAGAAGGCATGTTTTCAGTAATAAAAACATGTATTACAGAGGTTAGGAAGAGTCTGATTTTCACAGTAATTCTGTGACCAGAAAAACATGTAATGCAAAACATAAGCTTGGAAATTGCTATTTGCTAGCTCTGTCTCAAGAAGATTTGTAGCTGACTCTGAATTACATGCTCTGCAGAAACAGCTCCCTTCTTTTATCACTTTGGAAATCATTAACTTGCCCTGGATGGTCCTCCGTGCAACAAAGGAAGTTTTCACATGGATTTTCTGATAGGGGAAACAAAAGAGATGATAGATAACAAAGCAGCAGTGTGAATGACAGTTTTAGAGGACCTTCATCCAAACAAGCCCCAGTAACAATTCATCAGATCGGTATCATCCCCAAATTTCCCTTCACTCAGCACTACCACGCTTCAGGGCTAATCCAGTGAACCATTCCTCAGTTCCAAATTTCTTAGGCCATCTATGAACACAAATAACTGAGTGATTGTCCTATATCCCATTAATTAACATAACAAATTTCTACATAATATATTTTGCTGTTATAAGTCTATCTGCACAGTAAAATGGAGCTGTGGGAACATTTGTCTGCTTGGGCTATAACTACACTCACAGTTCTGTGCATCCCTCCCCACACCTCAATGCACTCCATGCTATCCACCCCAATAAAGAGCAACTCTCAAACTTGTCAAACAGCTCTAGAGCTCACATACATCTATTCTATTCTATTCTATTCTATTCTATTCTATTCTATTCTATTCTATTCTATTCTATTCATTATATGTCTTTTGCTCATCTGCAGCCACAAGTCACCTGCACCATGAGCATATTTTAATGTCCTGCACTGCACACTTAGAGAAGGAGCAGTGTTTAATCATCTATACCCCTCCAAGATGAGAATACTTCTCCAAAAACCACATCTGTCACCCATACGAATTTCTCGCAAGGTAGAAACCAATCTTTCCTTAAAGCTCACCTCCCCTATGTGCGGCTCCGTGTCCTGATTAGTTTTTTAGAGCCTGTTCAATATGTATATTTCTGAAAATCTGGTTAACAGGTTTGCATGTTTAGCAGGCTGGAGAGCCTTTCCAGCACCATATCCCTGCTGAAAACTGTCCAGCAATTGCTGGTGCCATGAGCTGGGCATCCCCCATAAGTGAAAGAGTGAAAGATGATTATTTAGACATGGTCCTACTCATTCGCATACGAAAATCCCTCATCTGCTCATTTATCTGCCTCGTCATCGAATGTTTTGCTGCACATTCTGTGGTGACTTGGGGAATGTGTTTTCCTATCTGTGTGTCTAAAAAGTAGTGAACGTATGACAGATTCTGTGGGATGTAAGGAAAGAATTGCAATAATTATGATTTTGTTTTTAAAGAAGATTTATGGCGTCATAAGGCTAGGGTTAGTATCTAAATATGGAGATTCAGGAGAAGATTTTTTATTTCTATAGAATTCTAGCATGGTATCCCTCAGATTTTTCTGGATATAAACACGAAGTAGATACTGAATTTGCTGAAGACTGGTATTTCCTGAGTTATAATCAATTACAGTTTGCTTTTAATGCAACTCGTATGTGATACTCCAGACCTGTTAATAATACATGAATTACTATCAAATTATAGTGTAGTTAAAGTACACAATCACATTATTGGTCATACCTTACCTACGATGTTTTTAAAGATAAACATTATTTGGCTATTAATCATAACCAAACTCGTACTCTCTGTAGAGTGTGAGAAAGAGCTCTAGAGCTGTTAGCGGAAGAGTAATACAGTAATTCTTGTCAAATACTTGAAAATAATATTTGCATTTGAAACTGGTGTTTTAACTAACTTTGAGCATGTAAACTGGTAATATGGGCGTTTTAGAATAAAACTTTTGTCAAACTTACACTTTTATCATCCCTTGGGGCTACCAGGGTAATTTGAGCACATTGTTATTACACAAAGAATATTCTCTCTCTTCTTCTTCTTTCCGGTCCAAATTTCAAGTGTAAAGAGTAAATCTATATAACTGAATGCATTATTCCTAATATAGTTACTCACTATAACTTTTTGTTGTGAGTTGTGAAATTGAGGGGGGACACACGCATGACACACTATGCTAATCAAAATCTTTTCTGCAGATTAATTTGCTTGCATGAATATCAACTGTACTGAGACCCCAGAGATAACTGTAAAGGAAATCAGTTATTCTGTTTTGTTTGTCTCTGTATTTGGATTGGTTTTCTCTTGCAAACCTATCCTATGATTGCTATGTATATTCTACATAAATAATTTCAGGGTTTGGGGGTTTATTTGTCGGTTGGGTTTTTTTGTTTTGCTGGTTTTTTTGGGTTTTTTTATGGTTTGGTGTTGTTTTGGTTTTTCGGTTTTTTTAATATTATCCAGAAACAGATCATCATCAGACTTCCCACCCAAACCCACAGGTGCCAGAGGAGTTCAGAGGGCAGCCCCTGAAAGATCTGTAGAACCTCTCATCCCTCAGTAGGGACCATCCTTTGCTTCCTGCCTCTCCCAGTAGCCTCTCTCCTCAGCAGGGGGGAAGAGAAGACTCTGAGGACAGAGTTGCCTGTATTTTGAATGGAATACAGGACCTCTGCTCTTCCTCCTCCACCGCGACTCCTGGACCAGTGACTTCATTTGGAGCCCGCCTGGGGTACCCATGGCAACACGGGGCTCTACAACACACTTCAAAGAATGTTCTTGGGAAATTCAAAAGCCCGGTTGTATGAACACATCAGTCAGAGGAGGACAAATGCCCCCGTGAGGAGCGTGGCCCCCGCGGGCGCGCCGGGCAAGTGCAATTCCCATGCCCGGGGCGGCAGACAAAGAGCGGCCCCAGGCGCCCGCCCGGAGCCCGAGAGCGCGGCAGCACCGCCGGGGAGGAGCCAGGCGCGGCTGCCCCGGGGGCGGGGGGGCAGCGCGGCAACTTATAAGAGGCGCGTCCCGCCAGAAGAGCCGGGGCGTGTTTGGAGCAGCGGCGAGTGGTGTCACTGCGAGAGGCGCGGCTGCGGCAGCGGCAACAGCCCGAGAACGCGGAGCCGTCCGATGGCTCTGAGCATGGACAGCAGCCTCGACAGCCTGGATGTAAGTGCCGGGAGCGCGGCCGGCTGCCCATGTGCGCGCTGTTTGCAAACAAAGGTGCCCTCGGCGGAGGCTGCGGGCGGCGGGGGTCGGGACAGCGGAGGGGTCTGCGGGGCGCGGACCGGCAGGGCTCGGCTCTGAGCCCCGGCCGCTGCTGCCTCTGCCTGCAGCGCTTCGGACCTTGGCACAGCTGCAGCGCCTGCAAGTTCCAGCCGCAGGACTCCGCTCCTTCCCTGGGGTTCTCCTGCTCAGCCGTCAGTTCAAGTGACATGTGGCACCTTTGTGGACTGAAAAACGCCGATAGAGCAATTAGCGCTACGGGAATGATGAGAGGGGAAGAAGCGAGGAAGTTTGGAGCGATTTGACTCCAGGGAATGGCATCCTTTGCCCCGGTGCGCGCCCAGAGCTGGGGCTGCCGGCGGGACTGGGGGCGGCGGCCGCGCCCGGCCGTCCCGCCCGTTCCCCGGGCGAAACGAGGCGGCGTCCCACTCTTCCGAGGGCAGCTCCTCTGCCTCTGTTTTGAGGGTAGTTAGGACCAAAAAGGAGATCTCTGGCAAGTTCCAGCTTTAGGCCCGCAGTCAATGCCCGCGTGGAGCCGGTGCGTCCGCGTGTGAAGCGCTGCGGGACCCTCGGGCGCGCCCTGCGCGGAGCTCGGGGGTCCGTGGGACACAGGGCATGATAACAAAAATCTGAAAACCTGAGGAACTGCACATAGGCAGATGGCACTCTCCCGCCAGCATTGCTTTTAGCGCGGTGGCCAAAACCGTTGGTGGTTTCCTGACCCGCTTTCATGCCCTCACCAAGTTTCGCTTCCCTTTTCCACCGCTATGCTCACTTGGTCCGTCTGGCTGCAGCCCTGCGCCCGCCGCGCTCATCCCCTGCCCCGCAACCGCAGAGGGTGGGGAACAAAGGGAGGGAACGTGGCCCATCGTGGTGACCCTCCACGGGGTTTGAGTTTCCCTGATTAAGGTCACCTCTCTCTTTCTTTCTTTCTTTCTTTATGGGCTTTGGGGTTTTTTTCCTTGTCTGAGTGTGTGGAGCTGTCAATTGCTTCCCAGCAGGGAATTCTTGCTATTATTTATCCTTTATTACATCAGCCGAGGGTACCTTCTCTATCTCTCCTTGACCCCATCCTCTTAATGAGAAGGGACTTTAGAGCAGCACCATTTCTAAGTAATTTTTTTTATAGCTCTCTATTGTAAGAGTTAAATGTGATAGGTCATGCTCTGTGTGGACAGACCTCTCGCATCTGGCACTTTCTGGGCTCTCCCATTTGTAGTGTCCATCTGATTAGGGCACTGAAGTGTCCAGAACCAACGATATTTCTGGGAATAGCCATTATCTTTCTTTGCTCTTTCAGGCCCTACCCTTAGCAAGATCTTACTCCTCAGAGAAAGACAAAGGAAATTTTTAAACTTATTCTTATTTGCTGTGTATTTCATATATGCATATGTAAACATTATTGGTTTTCAAAAAGTTTGCCCATTTGTGACAGTGGAGACTGTTCACATATTCAACTCTTAACATATTGTCATATAGAGTAAGTTTTTGCAGAGGAGCTAACATCTAATTTTATTTTTTTCTTTTTTTTAGCTGTCATCTGGGTTATTAATTGAATTTTCTGAAAATGGCACGGATGAGATTGGTTCGGGTGACTATGGAGACTATGAAGAACCATGCTTTCAGCATGAGAATGCCGATTTCAATCGGATCTTCTTGCCAACAATCTACTCCATCATCTTCCTAACGGGAATAATAGGCAATGGATTGGTTATTATTGTTATGGGCTACCAGAAGAAGCAAAGAAGCATGACTGATAAATACAGGCTGCACCTCTCTGTGGCTGACCTCCTTTTCGTCATCACCTTGCCGTTCTGGTCTGTGGATGCAGCCATAAGCTGGTACTTTGGGAATGTTCTGTGCAAGGCAGTTCATGTCATTTACACGGTCAACCTCTATAGCAGTGTCTTGATTTTGGCCTTCATAAGCTTAGATCGTTACCTGGCGATAGTCCACGCTACCAACAGCCAGCGCCCACGAAAGCTGTTGGCTGAGAAGGTGGTGTATGTAGGCGTGTGGCTGCCAGCTTTGCTTCTGACAGTGCCCGATATAATCTTTGCCAGTACCAGTGAAGTAGAAGGAAAGTATCTCTGTGATCGCATGTACCCTCACGAAAACTGGCTGATCTCTTTCAGATTCCAGCATATCTTGGTAGGACTTGTCTTGCCTGGTCTAATAATTCTGACTTGCTACTGTATAATCATATCCAAGCTGTCGCACTCCAAAGGCCACCAGAAGCGCAAAGCCTTGAAGACCACAGTTATCCTCATCCTCGCCTTCTTTGCCTGCTGGCTGCCATATTATATTGGCATCAGCATCGACACCTTCATCTTGCTGGGAGTCATCAGACACCGCTGCAGCTTGGAGACCATAGTGCATAAATGGATCTCCATTACAGAAGCCCTGGCGTTCTTCCACTGCTGCCTGAATCCAATTCTGTACGCCTTCTTGGGTGCCAAATTCAAAACATCAGCTCAAAATGCCTTGACATCAGTTAGCAGAGGATCAAGCCTCAAGATTCTTTCAAAAGGCAAACGTGCAGGACATTCTTCTGTTTCTACAGAGTCCGAGTCTTCGAGTTTCCATTCCAGCTAACGCTGCTCCTTGCCATCATTTTATAAAGAGACACTTTAAAGTTGCGCAAGATTTCAGACAAATAAGACTGACCATAATGTACAGATTTATTTACAGTTGGAATTTTATATTGTTTCTTCTAGTCTCTGTGAAGTTTAATTGACTTATTTATATAAAAAAACCTTCCGTGTTGATGACAAACTGTCTAGGCAGGTCCTGTGGACAAGTGGTTGGTTCACAAAAGTTTTAGTGACTGTCTGTATGTATAGATATGTGAACTAAACACTTTGGATTGTAGCAAAGTGACTGTTAAAAGTTTAGAAAATATTTCTCTGTTGTTTATATGTAAATGTTTTTGGTGTTGCTATTATTCTTAAAAGTTTGGCTGGATATTTTTACCTTACTACAAGATGTTTGGTTTACAATAGTTTAACTGCTGTAGAAATGGCACTTATAACCAAAGCCTCCTCTGTTACATGCTAGGGTTTTTCCGTCCATTCTCAATAACTGATGGTTTGCAAAATTTTCTGTTCAAGGTAAAATAAAAGTATATGAAAAAAAGTTATTTTGAGTGGTATTTTCTGCTTGAATTTTTCTCAGTGCTTTTATTTACAATTCTCAATACACAATAATGTCTTAGAAAATTGCATGTCTTGTGAAAAGCAGGAAAATGAGTTTCAGTAATATTAATTATTCAGTTGACTCCTCTGAGTTCCATGTCATGTTTTTTTCACCAGAATATATTTCCTCCAGTTAACATTAAGTTTAGAGTTACTTAAACTATCACTTAGAGAACTTTTTGAGGCAAAATATCTATAAGTGAAAACCAATCTACTCAAGCAACTGCTAAAGTTTACAGCCCCAGGAGTCAAACTCAGATTACTGTAAGTGCCTAACTTTTATGCCATGCATATAAGTCAATCAGCATTTCTTCTGCCTTTTGCTATTCTTCTAAATTTAGTTTCACATGTTAATAGTAATCAAAAGTAGTTGAATCAAAGTGATTTTTTACTAGAAGTCATTCTATTAAAGTGTATTTGCTCTGAGGAAGGTAAGTGGTTTTCCTCTATAGAGCTTTCCCTATCCTGTCTACATCCAGATTTTCTTAAAGTAATATTACAATCTTCACATTCTTTTTAAAAACACAGAATGTGTGCCGGTTCTTGAAAATATTTTTAGCAGGAATCAGCCAGACTGTAGAATTTCCAACAACTAATGCTGAAATCTTAATTGTGTAGTTAGTCATGTCTTCACATTAGCAGAGTGCTTTCACAGGTAATGGGATAGCCAAGAGGACAGAGCCATTGAGAGTATTTGTATGTTCTCCCATTAAAAAAACCAAACACAACTGTTACTTATATATAAAAATATATAATAAACAACTTGGAATTCAAAAAAAGCAAAAAAATAATATCTACTAGTCAGAGCTGGAATAGGCAACATGGATATTGCAGGGGTACTATCCAAATTTTTCACAGGCACAGCACCCTAGTGATTTTGCAGAGCAAGTACCACTACGCTAAAATATACATTAAGTCCCGTGTTTTATATTAGATTTTTTCATAAGTACAAGACCTTTGTGTTTTCAACTTCCCTTCTCTCCAGCGAGGGGGCTGCAACCTTGGCTGCACCCTGCATTCTGTCCCTTGCAATGACAGTAGTAATCATCTGGTTCTGTGTTGAGCTGATTCAGTGCTGAACCAGCACAAAACCTGGCAGAAAATTAGGTAATTTTCCAGCAATTTAGTGAATTGAATGCATTCTATGAGGAATCCAACAAGTACTAGAAAAGTGCAAGATTTTGTAACCTGGAGCCAGCAAAGGGAGAGAAAAGTGAGATAAAATGAAAAAGACGCAGATTTCCTCCCTCACTTCTAGCAACTAAACTTTTAGATTAGTTAACTAATGTGTGTTTTCACTCAACATAAATTAACAGCAGAAAAGATGCATTCTCAAGAAACAAAAGGTCTCCCTTGGATCAAGTTGTTCCTCCTAAACAGGGCTGAGAAATAAGGAAAACGTGGCATAGGAGCAGAACTCCTTAAATGGTTTATTTTTGTTGTTCGTTTGTGTGTTTTCTTAATTTAGTGAGGGTTTCCCTGTGAAGAATTTGCTGTTCTAAATGATTCTGATTTTCAGCCCTGCCCAATCAATCACTGTGATTTAATTGCACTTATAAAATACTTACAGGCTATCAACACGCTGCTGCTTATTTGTGGAGGAAATGTTTAGAGACCCTAGCATTAACTTAGATTATTCCCATTATGCTTCAGTCAACCAACTGCTACCTCGAATAGAGTTAACAGGAAAGAGGGTGCAAGAGAGAATAAACTGAGCAGTCATGTTACTGCCAAAGACCACTAAAAGGACACTAAACAAACAACAGAAAGAATTTGTGTAGAAAATTAATTAGCAAAATTTAAAAAAACTTAAACCCATGCCCCAGAGGGATGATTTTTATAAAACTGCCATTGTTCTCAGCAGAATTAATGAACCTATGGACAGAAGACTGTCTTGAAAAGGAGTTGTAAATTCTTCGGGGTTTTGCTTCAGCAAGAAAAATGAGTCAAAAGCCACATGTATTTATTTCTAAATAATTTTATATATCCATAAATATGAATATAATATATATTTGCACTGTTTACAGAGCAAATGTTTGCAAATTGAATGAAGTTGTCATGAGGAAACATAGTAAGAAATTATGAATCTAGTTCTGTCTTTTTACCTACGAGTAAGTCAGTGAAAATAAGGCAAATTTCTCTCAAATCCACTGAGTTATTCCAAATATACCATGTTGGTAAAAAATATCAATTTACTCCATTTCAAAAAAAAATCACTTTTAAGTTGATTTTTTTGTTGAGGCTGTGACTTTTTTACATCTTTGTGAAGCAAAAGTGGTCCCAGTAAATGCATTTGTCAAAGCGTAAATTCAGTGACAAAGGTGAATGAACCTAATATTGTAATTTATACATTGGACAAGTCCACACAGACCAAGAATTTTCCAAAGTTTTCGAAGGGACTTTCCAAGTCTTTTTCCAAATTGTTCCTCTCTAGTATACAGAATAATCATGACATTCCTCAAGATATACACAATGCATAGTCTCAGCGCTTTCTTGAAGTCGTAAAATAATAGCTGTATCCAAGTAATTTTAAATATGCAACTCAAGACACAGAACAGAGAACAACTGTGAGTTTGGTTACAAACCAGTTTAAGATGTTATGCAGTAGTTTAAAAGACTTATAATGTATTCATAAAGACTCTTTCCACTGAATTCAGGCACTACGTATTTTGCTATGGTTGTTGCAATGTGCCAACAGCAATGCTGGACTAAAACAGGGATATTCACCTAATACTCTAATGCACACATTTTGAGTGCCTAAGATTAGACAGAAATCCTTTGGATCATGCAAGGCTAAACCACGAACAGAACATGTATGCAAACTTATTTTTGCTTCCTCTGAAATGTTGTTGAAATGTTGTTTGGAAGTCAGGTCAGAACACTTAAAGCAGTGGGGTAAAATGCCACTGTAACCCCTTATTTGTGTGGTAATCCATTATTTGTAGGTGTGTTTTTCCTCTGTCTGATCAGGTGGTACCAAGCCCACATCAGAGGAGCATGTGAAAAGCTGAGGGGAGTAGTGAGGCTGCCCAAGCAAATGTACAAGGAGAGCAGTGAGCAGGGGGGAGTCACTTGCTGCTTTCTCGACCAGTTTTATGACATAATCATTATACAGGGGCTTGAACTTCTATGCATATACATAAATCAAAACAAAATCACCATGAAAATAAAAAGGAAGTAGCAGTAATAACACGGAGCCATTCATGCCAGTGAATGCTTTATCTTATGATGGTTGTGCTCTAGTTGGACAATGTACAAAGTGACCACCTCTAGATGTTTGCTTGAAAAGGCCATTTTTTACATTGTTTGGGAAAGGAAACAGCATGACGAGGAAGTACTTCCTTGATCCAGGCATGCCTCTAAAATCCCCTAACAATGGAGTATTCTCATATTCTCATAGTGCTGAAACTTAGGAAACACTTAAGCAGATAGAGCCCCAGAGGTTTTTGCTCAAAGGATGCCACTCCCTCACTTTATGTTTTGAAAGAGCTATACAGACTCCTTTTCACAGCCATAAATCACGTGTCAATTGAAATTACACGAGCACTGGGATTATTGCTTATAAAGAAGGCACAGATTTCTTAAAATCCTTTCTCTTTAGGCAACAATTTTTCTGTCATTCTTTTAATTTTCTCTGAAAATCCTTAATCTTCGACAGGGTGAATTTTAAAGAGAATTCGTTTTAACAATTCCCTTACTGTCTTCCCACCATTCTAGTTCTAACAGGACATACAATAAAACAATGCTATACTTACTGTTTTTGAAAGCATATTTTAATAGAAGCTGATTATGAGCGTCCTTTGTGTTTGCTTATTTATATAAGTAACATAAATATATCTACATGTATATGATGATGTAGATTATAAGCACCATTTTCAGTTGCTGATACAAGTGATCCAGGCTCTCGCACAGACTTCAGAGGAGTCAGGGTTCATTAGACATGCAGCAGGTATCGATTAAAACTACTATTTTCTTGAAAGGACAGATGGCTTCAGTGACAAACTCCAACTGAATTCAGAGACAGCAGGGTACCTAAGGAATTATGCTTCCTAAAGTGTACAACCATATAGCCCTAATCAATTACAAATGAAGATTACAAGTTGCTGATTTCAGTTCAGTCAGAGATGTATATGAAACTAAATCTTTCAGAATGGAGCAGGTGGAATTGTTCTGCTGAACATAACAGAAATAAATTTTCAGCAAAAAGGTTCTCTCTTACTGAAGGCTTGCAAGCTTTGCACACCCAGCTATCAATGGTCTCGCAGTAATTCGTCTTCAGTGGCACAGTGTTTGAAAGAAACACGTCAACATTTTAAATATCCTTGTCTTTTGGAATTCACACCAGGAACAGATTCTCACCACACAAATGTGGCAGAGTAATTAGTAATTATGAGGGATTTTTGAAGGGTTACACTGCAAACAGTTCTTTGGCATCTGTTCTTGTTTGGTTTTGACTTGGATTTTTTTGCTGTTGATGCTGCCTTTTGTTCCCGCTACCCTCTTCCCACAGCTTCTATTCTACTCAACTTTTCCTTTAAAAATATATCTTTATAGAATTTTTAATGGCTTTGTTCTGTTAAGACTACACACAATATCCAGGACAAACAAGAAAAAATAAAAAGAAACTCTTCAAATAAAAGAAATTACAGCTTTCTCAACTGTTTCTATGTCTATGTGTTTCTATGTTTTGGTTTTTTTCCCGTGGGGAAAATATCTAGTATTTAAAATGTGTTTAAAACCACTGATTCTGCCAAGCCTGAACATGAGTTCACCAAAGAGAGAAATTTTGGTATGCTTTATAGTAGAAGATGAAACTGGGACCTGAGTGTCCACAGATCAACTCCATCTCTAAAATCTGTGGGAAGCAAGAGAATAATCCTGGTGTTCTTATAGACATGTTTTACTGTGATAGCAATAGATGTCTTGTCAATATTAGGTTCATTGCAAGCCTGAAGTCTATTATTCCTGGTCTTTGCGGGAGGAATTACGTCTCGTAAAAGTGTTAAGGTCACTGTTGGAACTCAGTACAGGAATGCATTGATAAGAGAAGAGTCTAACAAGGATGCAAGGGAAGAAGGGATTATTGTACAAGGGCAAGGTTCACGTTAGATTTCATCTGACAGCAAAGGAAATGTAGAGTTCCTGTCCTCCCCTGCTCCTCAGTGTTCACCACCTTCCTTTCCAAGGCCTTTCAGGTCATGCCCCCACCCTGCTTTGCTTGCTCTCTCTCTCCCCAGCTCCACTGAGGTGATCTCCTAACAGAGCTGTCCCACACGGCACTGGGCACTAATAACGCACTGACACATCTGCTAATCAACAGGACAAAGTCTCGCACCTCACAGTCCCCTTCCTTCTCTCCTTTGCTCTTACCTATGCAGATCCCTCAGCCTCTGCTCATGTGACTCCTTGGCAAACCAGTTCAGCTCTTGAAGATTGGAGTTTCACAGGAATTCAAAGCAATCTGACTTCCTCTATTGGGAAGATCTTCAGACTCCCTCCCTCCTTTCCTCCCTGCCTCCCTGCCTCTTCTTATCCTTTCATTTGATATCTTCAATACTCTGATCCTAAATCCTGTGGACCTGCTGCCTGCTGTGCATCATCTGTTGAATAAGTCACACTTTATTTTGAACAGACTTAACTGATTAAATAGACAGTACCTTTTTAAAAAAATGTATTTTATACCATTTTAATGAAGTTATCTCAGAAACAGGACTGATTACATTCAAGATAAAAAAGAAAGCAATCAGATACATGGCTAACCAAAGAAAGAAAAGTTTTCTTTCAGCAACAGTAAGCTCTTAGTTTGACTCCTGTTTTGTAAAGCCCACCAGCCACAGAAAATGAACAGGAGGAAGTGAATGGATCTCAGCCAGCGCAGTGAACTGAGTTGTCTCACTAAGAAGTCAAAAATCAGAGCAATTGCAAGACTGAGGGCAGATTCATGCACCTGGGAGCTGTCAGGGGAGCAAAGAAGTGAGACCCCGGCTTTTGGGACCAGAGAGTTGTTAGACCAGTTTCACTATCTTGTCAAAACTTCCTTGAGTAAACAGCCAAACTGTTAAACAAACACATGAGTTCTCAGGTAGGGGGCAAGAGGTTGAAAAAGTATGGAAAGAACAGATGCCCCTCATTAAGGGAAGTGAGCCCTGTTTGCTCCTTAGGTAAAATACCATTACCTATTGACTATGTGATCATGGTCCTGCAGAGCACTTTTCCCTGAAACAAAGCTCAAGAAAGAGGTCTTGAATAAGTGTTTTGAACTAAAGAGATCTGTAAAAAATCTCAATGATCAGCCATGTTCTTGATTATATTGCTCATCAGATTTAATGTAACTCTTTAAGACACACTGCAATTTTACATTCATATATACAGTCCACAGGACTTTTTGAATGAGGTGGGTGTTAGTGCAATTTTTAAAAGCAGAATACTTGAAATGGGTCTTTTCCCATTTAACAATTACTAAAAAAAAAAGCCAAAAAACCCACAACAAAGCACTTAGTTTGAGTATTATGCTGTGATTCTCTCCTTAACCTATCGACTAAGGAAAGCAGCTGCCTCTTGGTATGAAAACTGCTTAGGAAAAAACATTAGATCCCTGCTTCAAAGGCAAACTTAGTTTCACTGAAGAAATGTAGTCAGCCCAGTCATGTTGAAGCCAGACTAAATATGCTCAGATTGTATAGTCTGAATGTATGGAGCTATATGGCTCTCCTAACATTCTGTAATAAAGGGGAGAGCCTGGCAACTGCATGAATATTCGGTGTAGTGTATTCACCAGTCCGACAGTTTAACAATACCTCAGCCCAGAGAATAAACAGTCAACGGAGCCACGAATCTTTGAATCTGCTCACTCTTGCTTCTTCCTACAAGATAATATGGAGGGAGTATTAAGAAACTTTGCCTTCTCATTAAGCACTTTGTGGGGACTCTGTAATAAAAACTGTAACAGATGAAGGATACAAGATCCATTGTCTGTGATATTTGAGACAACTCTTCTACCCAGGTGTTTGAAAGAGATCTCATTTATTCATTCATCCAGTTTCAGTAACAATTAAAAAATGAGAACAAAGATTTTTGTACTCTTCAGAAACCATTTTTAAATCCTCTGTTCTTAGTAGCACACACTTTACATGTATTCTTTCAGTCACCAGCCAAACTGGGGCCCATTATGCCTCCACAAGCCATGTCCTGAGAGGAACATGGGATTGAACTGCTGAGGTGACACTGAGGCTGTTGGGTGATATTAGCCGAGGTAATATCAATGCAGCCAGGGAAGCAGCTGTGATTACCTGTCCCTTTATCCATCCCGGCTGTCCTGACCACTGGGCTGTAGAATTAGTCTCTCTCCGACTTGGTGAATATTTATTTATGCAAAGTTCAACATTTTCAAAAGGACTCACAAGACAAAAGCACCCCATCAAATACAACAGCATGGTGATTAAGCACCTCCCGAGAGACAGTGGCTCTCAGACTGCAAGGAAACCCGAGCTTTTGCCCCGATGTCCCTTGACAAGGGACATTGTTTTTGCAAGAGGGCTCCTCCTCTTGCTCTTCAATGTTTTGTGTAGGATTAAAATAGCACCTATAGGAGTAAGCACTGTCCTCGGAAAAAGCTGAGAAGTGCTTTGTTTATGACTTCTGCCGAGGGTTAGGCAGATCTACTTTGTCAACCGGCACTATCCAGTCGGAAATGGTTCTGTGCATTAGCAGCAACAGATATCTGGGTATCAGATCTGCGAGGAATCCACAAAAGCTTCCTAAGGTTTATGTTTACATTTCAGTGTCCATATCATTTGTAGAAACACAATGTGTTGTAGTCTAGCTGTCAGTAAGTGGAGTCTAGAACACTACAGAACTCTGTACCGCCTAAAAACAGAGCCGTAGAGGATATTCACACCAGGCAGAAACAGCTCCAACGTGTTTTCCTCCTCAGTCTTTTCACAAACTCCATCAGAGAACGGACAGCTCATCCTAATGAGCTCCTCAGCCACCGAGGTACACTTAATCCTGAATCAGCAAAACCTGATACTAATGCTCAGCTGCTTGAAATGGAATTATTTTCTGATGACTGGACTTAATCCAACCAAAGGTCAGTACAAATAAAAAAATGCTGTCAGCTCAGGACTTAATGATATATTCTTACCTCTGTAGACCTATAATTTCTCTAGGTACCTACGAGGTCATGTCAATCCTAATGTCTCCCAGTTTTATGAATGCAACCATAAGCCCCTTTTAAATCAGATTACAAATGATTATTATAACTCTAAATCAAGGGAAAGGCTCACCATTTTCTCTAATTGGAAAGACTAATTTAATTATAATTATTTTCTTTCCAGATGCTTTGTATTTGTTCCATTACATTACAATAGATAGTCTGGGTTTATGGAAAAGAAACAGTTAATTGTTTATGACTTGGAAGGGATGAGAAATGGGTTCACATCTGCTGGTGTAGCCATACTTCAGCCACACTCCTATTGTTTCTGAAGCGCAGGTATCTTCATATACACTACATGGTGGCTTCATTTCTAATTTAAAGTAGCTGAAAAGATGGTGTAAACAGAAAACTTATGCTGTTCTGACATTTTTAAAAGATCTTCTTTAATCTGAAATAGGCAATTAATTGATAAAACCATCAGAAGTAAAAAGCTAATAATTCAAGATTTACAAATCAGTGGGCACAAAGTGGAAAATGGTAATGTATTCAATATCCCAGCCTGATTTTGCACTGCATTAACATAAATTGACATAGCCTCTAAAGCAAATCTTGTCAACAACCTCACTTTGCCTTATCAAAATCATTGTGGTATCTATATTATTTTTGGTTTTCAGATTTCCAAATACGAAATAGGCCAAATCTATATTCTGTGTAGCTTTGCTGAATCTAATGTTTAATTATTTATTAGATATCAAATGTATAACATCTGTGTAAGAAGGCTGACATATGTTAGGACCTTTGACTTTGATATATAAAAAACTGTCTGCTGAGTTAGGAATCTCTCTATAAATTAATTAGATAAACATGAATACAGCATTTGTATTCTTCTAAGTCTTTGCTTCCCTAGAGATGAGGATGATGCTTATACAAAGCACACAAGAGTGAATGTATGAGTGGATCTCTTTTGTCTTTGAATTAACAAGGTTCTGCTTTATGCTTTCTTAACTTTTTGGCGGATGGCTTTCACAGTTTAAGGATTTCACAGTCTAAAGGTTAATTCTTCTCTCTTCTCTTAAGCTGTTTCTGAGACTGCCAATATTACAGAAAACTACACCAGTATAACTCCCTAGATTTTTTTTCAGTGGTGTAAAATTTGTAGGCAAGGCCTCAAGTAAGAACATACTTCTGGAAACATATGTTTGTCTTCTTAATACATCCACGCAAGCACACAGACACACACCCACAAATCCAACTGATTATACTTTGGGTCATAATCTCTTATTTTGATAGGAAACTTCAATTTCATTTATCTCCACGGCTGTACTTCTGAGTTGGCACCCATCTAAAACTTGCTTCTCCAGCTGTTTGTTATTCTACTATATAATAACAAATAGTTTTGCCTAACATTCTTTAGGAAGCAGAGACTACTGCCTATACAAAGGTATTTCCTTTTTCTCAGCTAGATAAAAAATATAGTACTTTTTATAAAAATAAGGCAAGGGTCACAGTTGATCTTCTGGTGAAAGTGCAGGTCCATGACAGTGTTTTTCTTCTAGAGATCCCTCAGCAGAGAACCAGTGGGGTTTATGATTTTTGCTACAACTTTGCAATAGAACAGGGGTAGTTTATAGGTGAGTGTACAAGGTTGTGCCCATTCTCACCACTGAAAAGTTATAATCTTCTTCCAAATAAGGCTGCCTATAGCAGTTATATCCAAGGAAACTGTGCCAAGAGCATCAAACAGCGTTCTTTGCCTGAGTAGCGCCCATAGTGACATGCATGCAAAAGAACTCTTGCTTTTTCAAAAGCAGTCCTGAATAAAAACTCTTCTCATTCAAGATAGAGGCCTTAAGGAACATCCTGCATGTTAACAAACATCTTCAGATAATGCTGAGTTTGATGCTCATTTCCTAGTTATTCACAGACTCTCTTAAATGGAGCTCTTTCACTTCTGTGGTTTAGCCTAAGGAAATCCTGCAAGAACAATGTGTGACTGAAACACACACAGGTTTCCCAAATGGTAGCAAGACCCATTGATGCTGCTTCAGATAGCACCAAGACAGCAAGTTATAATACAAGCTGAACAAGAAAGTGTCTTGTTTGTATAGGATTGATTTGGGTTCAAGCTTTTTTCCTTTCAATTTGCAGTATATTATGTAAAGTGTTCTTCAGTGAAGAAGTTATTTTCCTGCCAAACTACATTATTTTACTCAAATACTCAAGTATTTCAGTAGACAGAATTTCAAAACCACCAGTTGCTTACTCCCCAAATAAGCATTCCCACTTACTCTTTTTAGTAAAGTAGCCTGAAATACGCCTGCAGATGCTGAAGATCTGGTAATAGAAACAGAAGTCTTAAATACTCTATCTCTAAAACCAAATACCATGGTAATGTAACAGTTTCATTAATTAAGTCTGATTTATGCTGTAGAAGATGCCTGGTTTGATGCTCGTGGAATTTGTACAACCTCGAAACGTTTACAGAAAGACAGCTACACTGAATATGTGACAACTTTCCTGGGACTACCTCTGTAAACAAAGAAAAATTCTTAGGACCCCTGGATTATTCAGCTTTCCTGCTGAAGTCATCAACAGGGTAGAATTGATTCCAATACACGGACATCTTTCCATTGTACACTAGATTCAGACCATTAATTCATGGTCTAGATAAATCTAAAATCTAAATCTACCTCCTTCTATTTCTGTGGCATTATCCAGTCTCTTCTCCAGTCACAGTCTCGCTGGGGCTGTTGCAGGTACCTTCTCTAGGCAGAGCATCCCTACCGGTATTTTATGCTATTGTGTTTCCTGTTTTGTTATTGCTCTTATTGCGCGGTTTCCTCAACAAAGAGGGCACACAACGTTCTTGTATTCACAGCAGGCATTACACAGCACACAGCACTACCTGTGTGTTAGTGGATATTCCTGATTATCTGTCTTCCCCAGAAGATCATATTGATCAGCCAAGCAACTCCTAAAACACCTTAAAATCTATAATACTTTTTCCATTTTATTTATGAATACACATTATTTCTCTGTCGAGATGCTTGAGTCACATGGTTCTAGGAAAGTTGTCTAGGTAGTTCTGACTAATTTTTGCTTCAGACAGTTTGGGCTTTTCAGCAGAGTGACTACAGTGGGTCCTGTGTGGTTAACTGATGTGCTGAGCAAGAGTGATATATTGCAGAGTGAAGTATTGAGCAGGAAAGCTAAAACAATGAGTTACTCAGAAAATAGCTGGAATACACCATGTTTGTTCTTTGCCTTTTTATACATAAAAATTCTTTGGAGCTTATTTGTTCAAACATTAAAATGTATCCAACTTTAAATTCGACTTCAAAATCTCACATCTCTAGTTATAAGCCAGTTCTATTTACAAAGAGCGATGCTCATTTACCCATCAGGCACTTCTAAGCACATCTTTGGATGTTGTTGCTGTTGTATAGTTGAGCTATTTGTCTTAAGTAAAAAAGTGGCATCTGTATGCAATTTCCACTTGGCACCAGTATCTCCTTTTGATGACAGTCTGTACTGTTTCCCTTTCTTCTTCCAGTCACTCCAGCTGCAGGACCCAGATGTCAAACTCAGGAACGTATTTTTTCCTTAGCAGTGCTATCTGATTCTGTTGTTGGCACCTCTGCTCGTGGCTGCTCTGAAGCCGCCTGTGTGCAACTTCCTAAGTTTAAAATGCAGACAGTGTTTTTTTATTTATATGCTAAAACCTTTTCAGTTGCCTTAATCATGTGAACTGAATATTATATATTCATCAGATACACAAACATACAGATTCCATTATTTATGATATTGGTTTCATGACAACTGTCACGCTTCTGTAACCAGAAACTGGGAGGAAAGAAGAAAGCTTCAAAAAGTGCTAATGAGACATCAAAAGTAGTTGCTTACTTTCAGTAACTGATCCAAACAAAGAAAGGTAAATATAAAGCTATCAAAGGGTGATTGATGAGAATAAAAAGTAAGGTAGAAAGGAAAAGGTGAAAAAAGAAATGCACTAAAAAGGAATGAACAGCAAGGAGATGAGGGGAGAATAAAATATGTTAGAACTGTCTAAAAACATTCTGCCACCTGTCTCCAAAAAGTGAAGTTCTTTAGAAAAGAACCAAGGCAAAAACTTATTCCAATTAGGACCTCTCTGTAATTTTCTATTTTCTCTTAGTTTCGTGTTTTCTTCTTGGGGATGTTTTGCTGCAGAATTTGATTCTCCGTCACAAAGACAAGGTATTTGTCTCCCAGAGGCTTTGCTGTAGCTCACTGCCATGCAGTGAATGGTCAGGAACCAAATGTCCGGCAGCTCACACCCTCCTGCAGGCACCTGAGAGCACCTGTGTGCTCACTCTGCTGCACTCCATGTGACAAAGGAATTTGCCTGTCTACAGAGTCCTCTAAGAACTGCATTTCTCTCCACCTGCATGAATTTTCTCATCTAATGTAATAAACATAAATTTGAGACAGCTTCCATCTTACACAAATAAGTAGTAACAATTCCTCTACACTGATGCACATATAGTCAAAAAACAGCTTATGAAGACAAAAGAATGATATTTTAACAAACTCCTAGTCAAGAAACTAAGCATTGCTAGGTTAAAAGAGCTAAGTTGAAGGATAAGAGAACCGATGCTAAGGGCTGAATCCATTATTAGGATAAAGCAGTGGTAAGTGGCGAGTAACCCCAGTCAGGTAGATAGACAGACTGAAAAGTTCAGAGATAAGAAAATACTAATACATTTTTATAAATATATATAACTACATAAATATTAATACAGAATTCTATTATCTTGACAGCCAACCTGATTTCTATCTCAATATATCTGTTGGACACTGAACACTGAAGTCAAGAAACTGCATGTAATTCATGTTTTACAGATTAAAGAACCATGACCAGAAGTTTAAGGATTCAAATACCAAGAGAGAACTAGCTTGAAATTCAGGAATATAAAACGTTTACCGGGACTCATCCATTTAAACAATTAATAGATTATATTTATGTTGTCAATCTGTCCAGCAAAATGCCAACACCATGATTCCTTTTCATGACTTATGTATGTTTATGTGCACCACAAGTACAGAACAGGTTCTGTATGAGGAACAGAAACATGCGCAGGAGTCTACAGCTGTAGATAGATAGACACACCAATCAACTATTGAATTACACAGAAGATAAATAGATAAGAGAGTGTACAACCAGGCTGACATAAAAATCAGGGGGCATCGGGTTCAAGCAAGTACTGCTTCATATTACATAGCTAACCTGTAGAACTAAAAGATGCTAAAAGTTCATAGGGACACAAAAAGTCGTATCATAAAATTAGTTGAAGAAAATCCAGCCTGGACAATTATATGCAAAGAGGACGTATCTGGCTTCAGAAGCTCCTGCTCTGAAAATACTGGAAGCTGGGAGAGCATTTTGGGGAAATAGCACTATATACTTACTGTCTTCTCATATGCTTTCCTGTACTCTGATGCTGGTCAGTGTCAAGACAAGACAAAACTTTAGTCTGACCAAGAGAAGTTGTTCTTACATTCAGTTTTTGGAATTTGAAAAGTCCTACTGAAATCCGTTGGATGTCTAAGTTCTCATACACTGCAGGTCTGAATACCCAGCTTTTGGTAGGAACAATCAAGAGAAAGTGTAACTTAGTAAAAGACAGAAAGAGACTTCCTTCTTTTTTTTTTTTTCTAACAGCTTTAAAAAAAGCTAGTAGTGGAGGGACTGAGCTTGTGAATCCTGTGAGAGAGGATGAAGCAGTTTCAGGAGAAAGCACAGAAAGCAGGAAGACAATTCTGTTACATTTGGCACTAGACAAAAAGCTAATGAGGCTGATGAGGCTGATGGCAGAACCACATTGCTGGAATGAGACCATAGCATGATTGTTGCCCTCTTACATGGGATAATAGGAGTCAGGGTTTTTCAGTTGGATTCACTTGGACTGTCCAGAATCAGTAACCATGTCCCACTTTCAGCACCAGTAATTTCAGGACTCTTACAGAAATATCCACCTATGCACCCTCAATCACCAGCCCTTTCTGAAAATGTATTCCCAGCGACATTAGGAACATGCAAAAGCCTCAATTACAGCTGAGTTAACTCAAGAGCTATCACAGCTGAGACTAAAACATAGCTGCAGACTGCAGGAGCAGTGTCCATAACTTACAGTGTAGGGACCATGACAGGCAGAGTGTTCAACAAGAAGGGGAATGAAAAAATGGTGTATGAAAACAATGATGTGAGAAGGTAAATTCTGATATTTTGGTCCTGAAGGTGAAAACAAAGAACAATACTAAGAGTACTGCCAAGCACAGACTACACTGACAGAATATATTTTACCCCGAGAGAAAAAGGGCTTCAGTCACAAGTACATTACCCTTACTTCAAAAATACTTGACTTCACCAGCATGACAACTTCTAATTATTCTTATAGTTCTTCCTACAAAAAAACTTACAGAGATGAGGTGCTCCTTCAAGTTTGTGATCAAAGTGTCAGAAACAGCCAGCTACACTTGTAAATGTGGAAACTGAAAATGTTGTCATACAGATGGAAAAGGAAAGCATGTATTTTATTACCTATTTTGCATTTAAGAGACAAAACTGTGACACCTAATCACAGGTAAGATTAGGGATAGAAGACAAACAAAGACAATGCATTTAGAATTTCTAAGGAAATTGTCACATTCTTCTGTTTACTATAATTTTTTAGTACAAGATTTTATACAACAGGGAGACAAGGTTTCACATGCCTTCTCTAAGAGCTGGAGCAAATTCAGGAAAATATCAGCTTTGGCCAACCCTAGCTTATTGTAACTACCTTGTTTGCATTGTGCTTTATCTTCCAGAGGACCATCAGGCAGAGCTGAAGATACGAGAAACTTTCCCCTCAGCAGCTGGAATATACATAACAAGGAACCAGAAAACAGACTGCCAAAGAAAGAGTGGCTTTTCTTTTAGGTCCTGAAGGGAAGATCACTTTCAAGGTACCCACAAATCCTGGAAGGGGATTGCTCCACAGTTCTCATTTGTAATTCCTCAGACTTGATTAGCACAGGTTGTACCATACTGTGTCTGGGGTTCCTGAGAGGTACAGAAGTGTCAAGGCAATTTGATATTGAACAAGCCAGTCTCAGCGTCAGAACATTTACCAGCAGAGAAAGGGAATCCCACGCTGGGTTTGTATGTTAATACAAAATCTATCAGTGCTACTATCTGTCATTACTATTACAACCCTTGGTAAAAAGGAGAAATGCATTACAAATTTCGTTAACCTGTATGGAGGCTACAGATCTCTGGACAGACCTTGTGTCCAAATGCCAGAGCCAAGAGCTGTGTACACAACTGATGACCTAGACAGTGACTGAGGATAACAGAACATTCCCTTGCTAACACCACATGGGTTTTTCCAGTATGTAATGAAAAATTTGACTCCTAGAGACTTTGTGTTCATCATATTCACTGGAGATGCACAGCTCAAAGTCACATTTATATTCTTGGAATTAAAATTTTCAAGAGAACGAATGACTCCCCAAGCTAAATAGGTCTTCTGTGACATGAAAGAACAAGCCTCCACCTCTTGAAGGATAGATCCTGCATATGGAATTGATTTCAGGCACATAAGATCTGTTAGAAATAAAATCAAGATAAGTTGCTTCATGTACATCATGGTCTGCACTTCAGAGGAGACTGTGACATATTGACTGTGAGTCTTAAAGGGTTAATAAGTGCAAAGAAGACTGTGGAGTTTGTAAAACGTTTTACTTGCCAGCTACCAAGATATAAGGGTAGAAAATAAGGTAGTATGAGCAGTGGCCACTGCGAGAGCCTTTGATATTGACCCTCAAGGTAACAGAAGGATTGAACTCCACAATCCTGTACAAACAGTGACACTGGACTGTAACAAAGTGATGACATTTCCTATGGAATGGATTACAGTGTGCAAATAAATTAAGATTTAGAGAGAAAAGTGAGTTAACTCTTTGAGATGATGGTATTATTACTGACATAATCATCCTGAGCTTGAATTGGACAATAAAAACATTCAATGAAATGAAAGTCTGAGATGGGTCCCAAGCCTCCTTTTTTCTTTTCATAATAGAAAATAAGTACTGTAAAACAGATTTTCTCTGATATATAAGAGAAGACAATCTGTGGCTTCTAGATTATATAAGCACTATTTTATTTGGAAGGTCTACTGTGAAGGCAACAGCTGTGGTCTACACAGAGTCAAGTAAACACAATGAAAAAAGTGGCCTATAGTTCAAGAATCTTATATGAGACAGTAGAAGAAGCCACAAGATTTCAGGATCAGACTATCAATGTATCCTTTCAAAATTCTTTAAAGGTTTTTGTTTTTAGAACTGGAACTGTCACGTGATCATCCCAGTAAAAGCAGTTTGGCATGGGAAACTCAGCGGGTGCAGCAAAATGGAGAAGTATTTTAGCACAAAGTTTAAAAAATGGAAACAACCCAAAGTGCCTAAAAGGGAAACATCACTATCATGCAGACAGAATAGCGACCAAAAAAACCCTACTATTGCTGTTTTTTTCTTTCCATTTTTTATTATGCTCTTGGAACACATTACCCAAGCACTTTTTCTGCTGACAGCCAAGCACGATATAATTAGACATAGTCAAGAAAATTTGATATGAGAAAATACAATGAGATTTTCTTCCCCTTTCAGCAACCTCTTCCAGCAATTGAATACCCACATGGAGGAAGGAATACTGCAGATTGCTAATATGCACAGATTTCAGGTCAGAGCGTCTACTTCAGCCACTAATTTGGAACTCTGAAGAGACTTACATTTCTCTAACTTCAAAACTGGATTTGTAATGCCATATAACTCATAACAGGATATTTGATTTTTTTTTTTTTTTGCAGTAGATAGTAAAAGCAATGATTTTAAACTAAAGCAGAACCAAAAAGCTAACGCTGTTTCATACAGCTTTCAAATTCACCAGTATAGCAGCATTCTGCAGAATAGAAATACAAAGTTATTACATGAGTAATCTTCAGCTGGTCAGTATCCAGCAAATGAAGGAATATTCTTTATCACCAGTATTCAGAATGGATGCTTTCTCAAAACATCTTTGTGACAATGTCCTTTTGCCAGTGTTAGAGAAACGGTTCTTTCTGTTTCACAGCAGCTTCAGGAGCCATGATGTACGGACGAGTGGCACATGGCAAAATATACAACTGATAGAGAATGAAGGAAAATAAGCACTTCTTAGCTTGAGTGAAATTTAAGGCAACCTAATGTAATTTATAGTTTTAGCTAAATTAGCACTTCAAATGTCACAAGTCAAACATTATGGAATCCACAAAGTGACTTGTGTTGACTGAGACTTTGTCTGTAGTCTGTTCTCTAGTTGAGACTAACTCAGGTTTTCTAGACTTTTTTGGCAATGAAAACAATGTCTGTAGGGCAGATGTCTGCTGGAAATAGAGACAAAAGCAATGTGATAGAAGTAATAACACCAGATGTCCAGAGCAAGCAATTATCCAAAATACAATTAATTGATTGGAGATCCAGATCTTAAGGCACTGGTTACCTTTAACCAGTTATACCCTTGAAACACTGACAGAGGTGAGACGCTTAAGCACGAATTTTAAAAGTAAACCCTACTATGTAGGTCAGTAGTTTTCCTCTCATAAAAAGTATCTCACAGCAATCAATTGAAAGGTTGCTGTTATTCAGTGGCAGTTGACCAAAAAAACATTTCTGCAGAGAATTTTTGAGATTTTTCCTCAAACTGGCAAACTTTTCTACATAAGTAATTATATGCTTAATCCCCAGCATCATATAAGACAGTGTAGGTACTTTGTACCTTTTATAAAACTGATCTCGTTAAGGAACTGATAGTTCATGCACAACCTGATCTAGAATAATCCAGTTTGTTCAGAAGAAATTATGTTATAAACATGCACTCAAATATCTTAGCTTTCCATCCTTGAATATGTACCATAAATTAAGTGCACACAATATGCAATGTTATGAGTCAATTAAACAATCCTTTTATTTTCACAGAAACACTTCCCACAGAAATACTTAATGAATTAACACTACACAATTCTTACTGTCCTCACCTCCTGCTGATATTAGAAGTACTTTCAAATTATCTACTTTCATATTTGCATATGAAAACCTCTTTTGCAGGTACAGGTATGATTACAACAAACAAATTTCTGGTTTCGCATATGCAAGTATGAGAGCAAACATCAGCATTCACACACAAGTGCCACTCTGAAAACCAGCTTAGGTATTTGGATTTTTGTTATGATATACATTGGCAAACCAGACCAACGCTTGTCAGTCTATCAATTTCATAATTAAAGTATATAGTATTAGTAATGTGAGTTATAATTTCTTAGAAGTAGATTTTCAGTGGGATTTTTGCAGTAGCTAGTGACCAGTGCTAATCATAACTCTTGTCTCTGCTTCACAGTAGAACTGTGTTTCATTTTGGTAGGACACTTCACAGGCAAAAAAAAAACTTTGCAGACATTTATATTTATCATTACTAAAAATAAAATATATACACTAACAAAGATATTTAATGATCAACACTGGCTAAGAATCATATTGTTACAGAAAGCACTTCAGCAGGACCCAAACCATGTTTTCTTTTGAAATTTTTAAAGTTATCTTTCTTTGAAAGTATTTCAGACACATTTGTTCTGGAAGAAGTATTGATAATACCAAAGAACAAACTTTCTACCAAGTTCACATAACTGAGTCTTTAGATCATGTACCTTCCATATGATATGAGTCACTGAATTTTTGGCTGATGTAAATGCAATCAGAGCATGTTTAATTTCATTTTGGTTTGTTAGAACTACAAAAGAAGAAGGAAGAAACAGCAATTTGCAAGGAGATGGAAAAGAAGGCAATATAAGTAGAGAAAATAGTTACACTTAATGAGATTTGTTTTCATTGGAACCGCTGCTGGGTTTCACTTTCAAACTACAGAGTTATCTACTTTCATTTGATTAGAAACAATGCTATGCAATCTGAGCTGCTTTGATTCTCTCACCAAATAAAAGAACAAGTGCCTTCACACTTAAAGAGAAAAAACATTCAATTTAAGGAAATGAAAGAACAAAGAAAGAGCCTAGTTACTTTAAATACAAACATGAAGACAATTACATCACAGATAGTAAATCACAGTCTGACAAGGATGCTGGTGGAGAAATTCTGCTCTAACACAACCCACAAGAATTTACTAAAATTCACAGGATTACTTTGGAAGAACATAGTTGTGGGGTTTTTTATTATAACCTCCCCATCTAAATACTTTTTTTTCTTTTCAGTAGTTGCTTCTAAACGTTCCCTTTATTGTAGTTTTCCATCATCATCCTTCAGTCTTCCAGTGACTAATGACTTTTCCATCTCTCCCTATGCTGCAGCAGTCCTTGCCACCTTTTTTCCTTCAAACTGTTTAATGTAATTAAGTAATTTAAATTATCAAAGCAATTATTCCCAAATGGAATCCAAGTCGACATTTGCTGCTTCTACACTGTGTCTCTTTCCATCTTGCATTCTCAAAAGCTTATTCTTTTCTCCAGCTGAAAACTCATATAAATAAGATTTTGTTCTTCCTAGAAGCCTTGCCTTGCTTGTACTTCTGTGTTCTCAGGTCACCATAGGTACAGCACTATTTTGTGGATGTGCTTACACCACCCAGATGTTAAATCATGTTATTACGTCCCTAAGTGTGCATTCCTTCACCACCTAATTATTACCTGTGTCTTAGGCAAACCTTCATCTCCCATTCAAAAGCCATACATATTGCACATTCTAAAAGAATAACTGTATTTATATTTTTTAAATATCTCAGTAAGCCATGACACAGCCTAAAGCACCCCCAGAGAGTGAGCCAGAATGCCAAACTGTGCAGACAGCATGGCCCACTGGATTCCATGATTCAACACAACTGCTCATTCAGCCTGAATGAGGGACTCAATCCTCTGTCTGAAAAGACTGCCAGGGTACACCATAATCTTGAAGATAGAAGGAAATAAAACTTAAGAACTTACTAAGGACTTCAGAACAGGGTTCAAAATACCAAGTGTTGGTTACAATTAAAGTTTTCCCTGTGTGAAGGCTACAAATTGTGAATTAAAACTGTATCAAGTCATGACAGGTTCAGCCTTGAAGGATAAATGCTCAGCTACAGGCTATGGAAGCAGAGTCTCTAGGAGCAGTCTCTAGCAATCACTGTGGCCACAAATCTGGACCGTTTCTAATGGAATCTGATGACAATTCCATACAAGCTGTATCTAAGGATCTGTATCTCAAGCATACCACTTCTCACTGGGACTGCATGGTATGTGGCACTGACTCTGCACTTCTAGTGTATCTGAATTCCCTCTCAAAAAGCAGGGGAATCACTTTGTGAAGGAGAATGGAGGTTAACTAGGAAAAAAAAGGTTGTTTTCACAAATATGTTTCACAAATCATGGCTCAGTAGCAATGATCTGCAACTATGACAGTCTGTGCATATAAATGATTCAAGCTGCCTAGAGATAGTTAATATTTTTACTAGACAAAACAAAATATGCAGTAGTTGCTTTAGTTCAGGCCTAAACAAGACCTTATACCCTAGCAAGTCCAGCTGTTATTTCACTTAAGTCATTTGTCTACTACATGACATTACTTCTTAATACGAGCCTGGACTTATTTTATGTCCTCTTATTTGCTGTTTCCAAGTGTTGTGGATTAACAGAGATCACATGTTAAGTGTGTGGTTACTTTTTATGCACTAAAAGATAAGTTGCTACTTCATCTTTTACTGGACTTTGAATATATTATTTTTTACGTGAATGCTTCAAGCTCTTTGCTAACAAAGTAAGTCTACTGTCAGTGGTAATATGTTAATTCAAGTATATGTATTAACAGGATTCCCAGGCCCTAATAACCATTACTTCCTGCATTCATAATAAAAACAGTGTGAGAAGGCTATGTTCTCACACATCAAACAAAACTTCAGGACAGCCCAGTTAAATGATTTGCCAAAATAGTATTTGATACAGCACTAGCACTTTTCTGAGTCTTTCTCAATTATGCACAGAGCTGTTTAGGACACACCAGGTTAAACGCTCATCAGCACTGCTAAACTGTTTGATTTAAATTATTTGTTCCATGTTTTGGGATAACTTTGCAGCCTTAAAACAATAGGTTGAACGATGCAAAGTATTTTTTTAAACAGTCTGCCAAACCTTAATGTGTTTCTTTACAACATATGGTATAGTCATTGTTTAAAGGCAGGTTCTCAGCAGTGCACATCTTTCACTACAGGGATCGAAACTGGGGACCCATCTGCTCAGATCTATTAAATTCTCAATACAGTTTCAAACATTTGCTGAACTGATGACACTTTCAAATATGGCAGGATTTTTATAACGTAGGTGAATAACAGGAACATGGTATCACTTTAAACAAAAACATCTTAAATTGTTGTCAGAGAAAAGAAGAAAGGGAATAAACAGCTGCAGTACTGAATCACACTAAACACAATGCCAGGGCTGTGTGATACAAGCTCCAAGTTATAAAGCTTTCTTTTTTCCTTTTAACTAAGGAATGTGCAAATGGTAATCACACTGGCTCAACAGAAAAGCACTTTATAGCACAACCAAAAACGTGGAGGTGATCTCTTTTATTAGGGCAACTAAAAATATAAAGAAGTAGTCTTTGAGAAATTTTATTTTAATTTGTTTTATCATAGCTTGTGAGCAGTAAAAAGGAAAATCAAAGGGTTGCCCTGTGTGGTTCCTCTCGGTGAAATAATCAGCTTTGAAGTTATTCTTCGGATAACACAAGACACTGGGTTAAGTCAGGGGCACCTCCTCAGGATTTACTCCCATTTGACACATCACTGCCAAACACATGTAAATTTTATACCAAACTAAATGTGAAAACATTTATCATACTAAAAACCTCTATGAACACTATGATTGTTCCCTAAATAACCACACAGCTGAGAAAAAGACAGGAGAACACAGGAGAGTAAAATCAAGGAATATCTAGGGGGGAAAAAAGTAAAATGAAAGAAAAACTGAACCACTGATTCATCAATATTCTTACACTGGCCCCTCCCCAGCTGGAGTAATATATCACAGTTCACCGAGTCATCAGTTATGACAACTTAGACAGCAAAGGATCTGTACCAATACACAGAATAAATGAAATCAGATTTGTTGTCAATCTGATAGTCATCATATTTTGACAGTTATTTATGTTCATTTAAAGAAGAACATCCCTATTAATGATAATTAAAATGCCCACTATAACTGAAAATCCATTTATTTCTTATATGTTTTTTCTGTTAATACACTGAATTTAGTTTCTAACACAAGGAAAAGAAAAAGTAAAAATAGAACAGATAAGAGAAAGAAACAGAAAAACAAAACAAAAAAAGATACAGAGTAAAATGAGAAAAAATACAGATCTCTTCACAGCAGCAGTATCTTGAGTACAGGATTACAAACATACATACATGTTCAGACTTTTCTACAGAATTTTTAAACTAAATATATTCTACCTTGTCCCACAGCTTTCCATAGCATCTTGCAACAAAAACCTGCATATACTACAATAGCATGCTGATAAAAAGCTAAGGCCTTGCCTAAACCTGCTCATCCAAGTAAGATAAAATACACATTCAAAGTAGAACAATTACTTTAAAAAAATTCCAAAAATCTAAACTCTCTCCATATGGACATTTTTATTCCAGAATAAAAACATCTAAGAGTGACAGTAACAAGAAAAATCTCAGAAATTGTTTTAATACGGTTCATAATTTGTCTCCTGTACACAATCTTGGAATCGTAGAATGGCTTGGTTTGGAAGGGACCTTACAGCTCATCTCGTTTCAACCACCCTGCCATGGGCTGGGACACCTTCCACTAGACCAGATCACCCAAGGCCCCATCCAGCCTGGCCCTGAACACTTCCAGGGATGGGGCATCCACAGCTTCTCTGGGCAACCTGTGCCAGGGCCTCACCACCATCACAGAGAAGAATTTCTTTGAATATCTAATCTAAAATGTCCTCTCTTCCAGTTTAAAGCCATTCCCCCTTGACCTATCCCTCCATGCTCTTGTAAGAAGTCCCTCTCCAGTCCTCTTGTAGTCCCTTTAAGTACAGGAAGGGCATCTAAGGTCTTCCCAAAACCTTGTCTTCTCCATCTTCCCTCCAGTGTGTCCACCACAGCACACAGGTTGGCGTCATCAGCAAAACTGCTGAGTGTGCACTCAGTCCCACTGTCCGTGTTGAACAGCCCCAGTCCTGATGCCAACCCCGAGGAACAGCACTCGTCACTGGTCTCCACTTGGACATTGAGCCAATGACTGCAACCCTTCGAGTGCAACCAGCCAGCCAATTCCTTATCCACCAAGTGGTCTGGCCATCAGATCCATCTCTCTCCAGTCTAGAGACAAGGGTGCTGTGTGGGACAGTGTCCAACTGAGCTTTGCACACGTTCAGTACATGACATCAGTTGCTCTGCCTTTATCCACCAAGGCTGTAACCCTGCTGTAGAAGGCCAGCAAATTTGTCAGGCACAATTTGCCTTTAACAAAAAAAGATCACAGCTCCTCCTGCTCTGTTCAGATGGCTCAATGAACACCACATATTTTTGTTCATTGTTCATTTGAGAGCACAAAACATTCGCAAAAGGTGTGAGTTTTTGATGTTGGTACAGTCATTACAGTTTCCTCACTGTACTTCCACACAATCTCATTATTAGCAAACTGTAGCTTTTGCTTGATGTATATTTATTATCAGGTGACTATTTTATCATCAAAGTATACTTATTGGATGATTATATTAAATTAATTGAAAAATTACGTTTCTTGATAGCAAATACTAGAGGAAAAATATATTGAAAGCTATTATTTACATTTTTTATAGTATTTTGCCACTGGCATATGATATAGCAGTTCAAATATGCTGTGGCTTTCCAGCAATCTCAGACAAAACAGCACAAAATTCCTCAAAATAATCTACATGAGTGTTAAATTATATGTAGGAATAATACCATGCCAAAATGAAGACAAGCCTAAGAGGAAGTCAATAAAGAAAAAATCTAGGTGTCCAATCATATTTGTGGAATCTGCAGAAACTTCATCAAAGTGAACAAGATTCGTATCAAAGGCAGTTTTTGTGATGTCTAAGTGAAATCGAGCAAATGTGCTCGGAAACCTATGTCTCCACAAGACTAAACAGCTCCATGTGGGGCTGTAAAAGAACAACAATTGACAGCACAGGCTTCAAATCAGGTACTGCAGCTGCCATTTCACAGCTTCAGATGCAGAACAGGATGACCAGAGGATGTTTTTGAAAGGCAGAGAAATTCAGAGTGGAACACAGGCTCTCAGTTTTGAATGCTGTCTCTAGATAGCAAAGAAAAAACTACTGATGCATAAAAAATATAGCAGTAAGTATTGCAACTAATCTAGTGCAACAACTTTTCATGAATTTTGATAGTGGATGGGAGTATCAAGATGGGTCAGATCACTGAAGAATCCTTTTGTACAATAAAGATCATACCACAGTAGTAAAAAATTTAGGATGCTTTCAGTCCTCAGCCACAGACCCTTCAACTTTCATAACATTCTGCTTGTTGAGTGAAGATTTTAATGAAAACAGTATTTCAGAACTTCCTTCCTTTGTGAGTATATGTCCTCACCTTAACCTTATTTTAACATTGTTTTTGTGTGGGCGTTTATTGTATTGCAGAGTATGGCAAATCTGATAAGAGAAAAGCAATGACTGAGCCCAGTCTTATTGTATCAGAACGGCTGAAATAATTACATATCCTGGAAAATCTGGGAACTTCTGATCCTACTTTCAGATGGAGAATGGATACACAGTTTTTGATTACAGAAAATACTCTTACAGTCCAACACAAAGCTAAACTCCACTTGTATTCTCTGATGAACAATCAACATGGCTCATTTCCTGGGCTTTGGGAGAAAAACTGTTTCTTGCACAACCCAGTGAACTGAGAATAATAGGAATGATATGCTTGATGACAGCAGCAACATAGAATCTAAAAAATATCTCAGAAGACTGCACTTTTGAATTAAAGTATGAATGTCATAGGGAGAGCACACAGGATGTTCGATCCCAAAAGGTTTCTTTCTTTCAGTACCCTATAAGCTACAGCTGTAGCTGTCACAGCCACCCATTACTTGGATAGTTAATTCTCCCCATTCTAACTTCTTTCTCGAAAGATCCCAACAGTTATTAAAAGACAACAAAACTCAGCAATTTATGTTCCAGTCTCCAAAGGAAACAAAATCATTTTCTTTATCTAAATTTTATTTTATTACAGCTTCTTCTCATGCCTTGTGATGCAAAAAAAGTGTAATTGATTGGATTTGTTACTTTATAGGACATAATTTTTTAGATATAATGGAAATATTAGTCCAATTTCTTGGTGTATCTTTTTGAGAAGAGAGTTTCTTCTGCTGTCACCATAAACCAAATCATTTAATTGAGAAATGATCCATGCTGATTCTACCTTAGCCTGCTAGCACCAGTCCTGAAGTTCAAAAGCAGTTGGCTGCTGCAGGATGGTGGCTTTCACACAACTGGACAGTATGACCACAAATCCATATTCTTGGAAGGTATATTCAATCCCTAACACCTCACCAGCCTCAGGTACAAAAACACCTGTCCAATTACTTTGAATTTATTAAGCACATTCATACTGCTAGCTGGATTCCCATGCATTTTCCCAGAGGAAAACCAAAGAACCTTGGACAACTGAGTGTGAGCACAGCTCCTGGCAGCATGCACCATAGAAATTGTTCACTCTGAAAAAATAATTCAAACTTATAATATATACAGTTGTCTGTAGGGACTTACAGCCCTTCCAGAGTTCTTACAATGACCAATCATATTGACATCTATTTTCTTTAACATTTACATTTAAAAAAGTAATCCTACCACCAGGAGATTACAGTTTAAGACATACCCTTTACAGGCAATCCTCTTCAAAATTATTCCTCATATACTTTCCTGTGCTTCTGGTAACTGTCAAAAATTGGCTTCACATGAAATGGAATATTGGTCTGATTTAATATGGCATTTCCTGTTTGAATATTTAACTAATTCCATTATTTTCTCCAGGGCTTGAGTTTTCACTGGGAAAGCATAATGCAAGAGCCTCCAGTGAAGACTGTTTTGGTGCTCATTTCCTGAGTCTGAGCTTGACTTCTGAGAAATTAACCATTTAGTTTAGAGAGCTGCTAACTCTTAGAGTGGTCAAGATGTCTGTCTTCACAACTGTTTGCTTCACAACCCTCACAGTAGAATTTAGTTGGAATCGTTTGAAAGCTTGTTCCACAAAAGCAAGGACTCCAAATTTCCAAACTGTTACCAATTGAAATCTCTGACAAATGTTTCTGCATGTAAAAATGAACACTCTGTATGTATATATGAAAGGAAAAAGAGACTTGGACAACAAACAATACATTTAGCTCTTTAGAAAACAGCAAGGCTCCTTAGGACTCAGCTCATTAATTTTCCCAGAGAGATATGCAATTGAAATTCAGTGAGAGTTAAACACTTGACTCCCTTAGGATCTTTAAAATCCCAGATGAAGTGATATTTAACTAATTCCCACACAAACAGAAATCAGTCATTTGGCAGAACGATGCAATCCGATTGTTGGTCACCAGAACAGATTCGGTCCCCAGCACAGCATTTAATGACGTCGTTAGAGAGCTCCCATGTCCCGTCCCTGGGCGCACAGGAGCACAGAGCCATCACCCGCTGTGGGGTTCGAGGGAAGGGGTGCAGTTGGAGGAGCCTCTCACTACCTGCAGCAAGGTTGTGAGTGTGCATTCAGCTTCGCACAAGCACCTTTCGTTTCTCAGATGCTTGGATATTCTACATGTTGGAAACAATGTATTCTTTGGGTGTGACCATCCTCACACGTCCTGTAAAATCAACGAAATTAGATCCCTTTCTCTGACTTGTACGAAATAAAATTAGACTTGTATGGAAAGATTTACTCTTGAATAGCAAGAGTTTTTCTCCCCTTTCCCTGTCTCATTCTTGGTGTCCTGGCTTTGCTGCCAGAAATTTCTAAACTGGTGAGCTCACTCTCCCCCTCCTCCTTCCCTTCCTCCTTTCTCCCCCTGCCCTGACCGTCGGAGGGTTTCAATGGGCTCCTGCAGTCACTCGGGCGGACAGCATTCCGTTGCCAGGCAACTCCCTGAAAAGAAGCACATGCTGCTGCGGCGCAGACAGAGCGTGCCCGTCTGCTCCAGTGATGCTGTGGCCTAATTTCTACCTCTCTTGTGCTGGATACAAAAGGGAACATCTCCAGAGTTGAGGGTTAGGGAGTACTGAATTATCTGCACTTTTTTTTGGTGTTTGTTTTTCCCCGCTCTCCCGATCGGGTGCATCCCCTTCCATCTGAGGGCCCCCAGAAGTCATGCATGTCTAATCTGCATGCATGCGTTTGGGACTGCTCCCTGGGCTTCCAGAATACTGACAACTTTCTGTTAGCTTTTGGCTGAGTTAATAGTACTTATGGAGATCTGTTAAGCTTCCCTGTAGCTCTCCCACAAGGGCAGTTCTGCATGTAAATTCTCAAGGCCATTCATCTTTTCCTACCTGACTCTTTATTGCCTGGTTGTTTGGGGTTTTTTTAAAGGCCTCTTTAGGGAATGCAAGTATAGCCTTTCTTATTTTCCCTCTTTTCACCATGCTTTCCTGGGAACAAAGAACAGCAAACTAAGAAATTCCTTTGGTTTTTCCACAGCCTGAAGAAAGATCACTGCTTTATCCATGGATTTAGTTTTGGACTGCCTAATCTTCTCAAAAGGCAGGCCCATACGTATTCAGATTTCGTGGTTTGAACTCAGCCCTGCAATCACAATCCTCCACTGTCTGTTACAGACAGTATTATCATTAGGTAAAAACCAGCAGTCAGATGAGCAGCAAATTCCCTTACATCTACTGCTAGCTTCCTTAAATTTCCTGTTAGCATATTTTTCATAGGAAGGTTATTTATGCTAGTTGCCTTTTGTCAGTTGTGGTACCAACTCAGCAGCTCACTCAACCTGCAAGCAAACCCGAACCTTAGAGAGAAGCTGCACTGTATTCAGCCTGACAGAGTCTAATATTGCTCTGGTGCTCTGGGTATTCCACCAATCCTCCCCTCACTTCTGGATCAAGTCTGAAGTCCCAGTCCTAATTTACAAATCCCTAATTTGGTTAGTGCACATCTACTTTAAGGGCAGCCAAGAACCCTCATCCACTGATCCCTGGAGTCAGCACTGTACTACAGATTTCTTCCAGCATAGCTACATCAACACAACTGTGACAAAGCACAACCTCCAGCTGCCACTGCTGCACCAGTAAACGCCTGGTTCACCCTCCTCTGTGCCACCAGGGCAGCACATTTGTCAGCTTAGTTTGTGCCTTCAGAAGTGTCCTGGAATTAAACAGGCAAAACCCAGTGGCATGAGAAAACATGTAAATCATGGATGCCCTGTAACAGATAAGGCCAGGGTCGCTGTCACTGAGCACATTATAAGAAAGGCCCTGTAAGACACAGAGATCTAATAACTCTGTAGAAGAAAGGTTCCAGCCCAAATGTTCCAATTTTTCCCGATGGCACAGTACTTACGGGATAGCAGACACTTTTCATTCCAGTGTACCTAATGTGTGTAGTGTTGTGGATAAGACTCTGCCTATTTTTTTCTTATCTTTTGCTTATCTCCTAGACAAAAAATCAGAACTGTTCAACTGTGTGGCAGCAACAGTAAACTGAAATGCACTGGCAAAGCTGAAGAGTCCTTTCTTCAGTCCCTGAGAGTGTCATGCACTAGGAAATCACCACATTATTTACAAAATGTTTTGAGACCGTCTAGAAAGAAAGGTGCTATATACAGGCACAACAATAGTTAGTACTTGCATGAGTCACACACACACAACTTTCAGTATTACACAACTCCTCAAACATCCCTCTTCCCCAAACGCTCTAAGATGAAACACGTGGGACTTTTCTCCCTGAAAAACATACCAGCAGTAAAGAAACAACAAAGTGTCTTAATATTACATTAAAAATTCACACTCCCATTTGAAGTCAATCTAAAGGGGAAAATAAGGCCCCAGAACTGCTTCCGGCTATGGCAAAGCCAATGAAAAAATAATAATAAAAATAATTAGGCGATCCCCTGCCAAACAGGTAGTGAACTAAAGAATAAAAACACAAGCCAATTTGCCATACAGACACCAATTTCTCACTTATTGTCCAGAGACAGCCCATGTGTTTTTCCTATGTATTTTTGGATCCTGCATCAATTCAAGATGATACTACAGTTTGGCCCACAGCCAGAAACTGGCAAGTGAAATAATGTTCCAGTACATGCACTGTGAACACACAGCTGGCTTCAAAGGGAAATGGACTAATCCTACTTCATTTCCCTTCTTCAGTATGTGTTTAAAGAGCTTTGGTGCGCTGAAGGAAATCGACCAGAATTCATTAGTTCCCTTCTGATTCAGCTCATTGCTGCTGGAAAGGGAAACAAGTCGGAATTGCAGGATCCTACTCAATTTCCTTTTGGAGCAGACTGTAAGCCAATTCTGCTCTCAGTTGTACACACACAGATCTTCACTAATGATGCATAAGTTCAAACGCAATACCTCTCCAAGCTGCCTAAACATATGAAGACTATGAAGGGAAAAAGAAAAATTAAATAATCTTTTGGACTTCATACCATGGAGAACTTCTGGCTGAGAATACTCCTGAGAAAGAAACTCACAAAATTGGGAGAACTTCTAGAAAGAGACACAGGAGTAAGGAGAGATAGAAAAACTCAACTGAGACTAGGAAAAGATCACAATGAAGGAAAAAAGAATAATAATTATACAAATACATCACATAAATTTTCTGCTGTCTAATGAAAAATTACAGCAAACTAAAACACTGACTCCAGCAGCTAAAGCAAATCCTAGGGATGATTTTGATCCTGTTTGGAGGCGGTTTTGGAAATGGAGACATGAAGACAAATCATTTGCTCTGGACAGGAAGTTTTTCTTCCCACTCATCATCATATCTCTCAATTTGTCTTTTCAGAGTTCATGTCATATTTCATGAGCCTTCTTAAGGTTCTGAGAAGCAATAGGATTTCAATTATTCCAGGCTATATTCTATTCAGTTTCAGGCCACTGCTTTTGAGACAATATTCCAGAACCAACACTCTTCCAAAGCAAACCTACAATTAACCACCTAAGCAGAAAGTGCCTTGTGACAAACAAAGCAGAACAGAAGAAAAATACAGGGTTCATGATGGGACCATGGCTTCACTTGAGTCAAATAAGCACAACATGTAAAAATCACTTTTTGCAACTGCAGTGAAGACAAAGAAGTGTTATTGCTGTAATGAACTGTCTCTTAAGCTTGAACTGTGATACTTTAAACAGTGAGCAGCCTTATGAATTTGGCTTCCCCACTAATTACAAATCCATTAGCTTGAAGCAGTATACTGCAAAGACAATGGGTCCTGGAATTGAAATTGGCCAAAAAGCCTTTAAATTATCAACTCTGTCTCTCAGATGGGTGACTCTGAACTCCTTAGGTTTTAGCAGGTTTTATTGTCTGAAGTTCTAGGGGTGTTTGGGGAGCTCTATGTGACAAATTAAAAATTTAATTCCTTACCAGTTAGCTGCAGAAATCCAGTACAAACACAATTTATATCCTGTACTAATAGCTTCTCAGCACAGGAAAATGAAGGACAATTAGAGAGCAAGTAATGGCTCAGTGATTCTGTAGAACACTGTACCACCTACAGAGCCAGTTAAAATGAGATTATTTTCCTTTGTGATTCTATGTCAACCTCAGTTTACAGCTTTAACTTTTATCATTAGACCACAATTTAAGATGTTATTCAACCCATTCTAGAAAAAGTTATATGACATTTATAATTCACAAAGGCTGACAGCTTCATATAGACCCACTGGGATAGACACAGCAATAGCAGACTATCTGTTCTCTTTGCATGTACAACTTATTTTCTCACTCCAAAGACAAAGGTTGAACGTCCCATCCCTCTCTAGTTGTAGTGAATAGATATTGTATAGGAAGAAACCAGTCACCACTTGTGAATATCATCACAAACAAAATAATACTTGAAACAAAGACATTTCGCAGCTCAAACATTCAAAATCAAAACCAGTTTATTAGGCATTTTCCTCATTTTTATTGTTTAATGTGCTTTAAAGTACATGACAGTAGATCCTACAAAGGCAATTCTAGCTCAATCAGTTCAGCCAGTATATTTTTTTAATCTTTTCTTGTTTGCCACATTTATGTCTCTGTTATTATTATTCTTGTTTGCTAAACTGGTTACACTAAAGGGTTTTCTTCTGTACTGCCTTCGCAAAACCAGCATTCTCCTTCTTCCTACCTGCCCAGTTTTGCTGTCTCTCATAAAGAACCACTTCCTTTTGTTCATGCTGTGCATACATATGACTTGAAGTTCATTTAGTATAACCTCAGAATTCAAATTTCCCTCCAAACTCAGTAAATTGTTCTGTAAAAAACTATACTGTAAATGCAACTAAGCCCTTAACAGAGATGAGAATTTTGTTTTTACCGTCGGAAATATTTCAGCTTGCAAAACACATTCCAACAAAACCTTTCCTTGATTCCTAATGTAAAGAGCCATGGGTTCCTTTTGTGAAAATAAAATTGAAATAAGAAATGTAGTTCAATAACCCACTCAACTACAGAGACAGAGTTACTATTTACAAATTGGAGTTAGTGTATGCAAGGAGAATTGGGCTCTTGGAGACATAACAGGAAAAGAAAACTTCCTTTGATTTACATCAGAGATGTCTCTTAGACTTCACTGGGAGGCAGTGAAATACTGAGGGAGAGAGATTAAATCCAGTGGCAAGACGTAGAACACAGTGACAGAGGAACACCTGCCTCTACTGCCATTCCTTGACAGGTACCAAATGACCAAGTTTGTCTGCAAGCAGGGTTTAATACACTGTGGAGGCTGACACAGCGGAGGAAAGAAGGGAAAGGAAAGCAATCAGGGAGCCAGGAAACATCCAGTCTTCCCACTGTGCACTGCACACAGTGCAAATGCTTGTGCAGACCACCCTGGCCACTATATGTTGCTTGAGCAACTCATCCTTCTCCTTATCCACAATTAGGAAGGAAGGAACAGAGACTGTGGATACCACATGGCCTTACAGTGACCTTGGTAATAGGTTCTCTGGAAATACATGATAGTTACTTCAAGTTACACACAGGGATATATCCCCTGCATTCACCAACCATACATCCTAGTGCCAATGCCTTTTTAAGACATCACAAATTAAGAAGAGCTAGATGATGCCAGGATAAGAGATTTGCTATCTACAAACTTATTCTTACTATGAAGCTTAACCCATGACTTGTCAGTATTATCCCATTCCTTGATTCTTCAAATATAAAATATCACAAACCGCTAGCAATATTCCCTCTAAACAATAGTCTCCTAAGCATGAGGTTCAGAATTTTGACATTGGTAAAAACCCACATATTTCTCAATTAATTGCCAAATGTGCTTGCTTTAGTAATTGTGCCCATACCAAGAAAAATGAGTCTTTTAACAGAAAGTCCAGTAACTAAACTCTAAATAAAAAAAGAATGTATTAAAATTTTCCACTTCTCTTCAACCTTGGATTACACAGGTGTCTATTTACCAGGGATTTTAGGAAGACTCCAAATAGAATGGAGCCTGTTGCTATGCATTTAAAAAGTGAACTTTCTGTATGAGAATATCCTTACTTGTTTCACTGTATCGTTCAAAATATGTGATATGTATCTACTGAGAAATGTGGAGAAATCAACCCACCACAGCTATTAGAAAATGTTATGTTTGACACTAACCAGTCCAGCTGGCTTCTTTGCTTTCTCAATAGCCTTTGTAGCTTCCTTGAGTTGTTTTCTAAGGTCTTCCTTTGGCTTGTCATGTTTACAGCACTAGGAGAAGAAGAAAAAAAGCAATTTTAAAGCTTGTTAAGAAGTATTTCATGTGCTATTAACAGTGACCTTCCCACTCCCAATTCCATTCTTCTTTCTCTACAAAGTAGGTCAAATCTTTCAATTTAAAATCTCAGCACTCTTCAACAGTCAGGTAGGTCTCTGAGAAAAGCATTCAAAACTAAGTCCTGAGATGTCCTGACCTTCTGGAAAGCTTCGAGCCACATTCTAAAAAAGCAACGAAGAGCCACTCCTTAGCAGGTTGAAATCTACTGATGTATTAGAGTACAACACAACTCTGAGCAGCTTTCACACTGGGTACAGAAAGTGTTAATCACAGCAGTGCTGTGAGCACAGTGCCAGTCTCCAATTGCAGAAAACCCAAGCACGCATCTTCTCAGGATGATTCACACTACAGACAAACATGCCTTTGCAAACAGCTCTACCCTACAGTCTGCTGCCCACTGGCTCTTCCTCAGCTCTTCATCAGGCTCACTTCAGAGGAACCAAATCCTTATCAGAGGAAACCACTAACCCTTATCTCTGCTGTATGTTCACCTGTGCATTTCTCACTGTATTTCAAGCAAGGTCACCAGGTAAACAAACACCAGAGCTTGGTGACCTGGATGACCTTGTCTGGAATGGACAGTGGGGCCTTATAGGAGTAGTTCCATCTGAGAGTGTGGCTTCACACTGAACTTTGGTGTAAATGCAGGTCACCACAGAAGCTGACTTGTCAGACAGTTCTGGGAACAGCCAGTCTCTCCTAGCTCAGTGACAGAAAAGACTTGTCTCTGGCTCACTGTTAGGTATTCACGAGGGGAAATTTATAGATCCTCAGATTCTTCATCCACATGATCTTCTGGGGTTTTTTTCTGTATCTTGATCGTTCAAGTGATGAAAACTTGTACCCAGTTCTTGAATCTAATGCTCAGTTTTGCTAGCTCTTCCTCCTCAAGGAAGGCAGCTGAAGTTTTAGCTTTGTGCTAGTGTCTGTCTTAACAACCAAAAAAAAAAGCACACCAGTCTTTGTTAACTGAATAACTACAACAAAGGAAAAACCACCGCAAACCTGGAAAACTGACACAGCAAATTGAAAGGCAGACATTTTAAGTATATTTCACAAGGTGTAACTTAGTATCTTTCATATTTAATTTTCCAGTTAGATGGGTTCAAGTCTACAGATCAGGAAATCTGGAATGTAACTACAAAAATTTGGAAATCTAACAGACAGACCTTGACAGTCACATAGTCAAATCATATACAGCAGCCAAAGAAAATTAACAGGAATATCCTCTGCAATCCAGTAAAATGAGTGCTCTATCAAGACCTAAGAAACAGAATCTTCAACCACGACTGCTGTCAGGTAATGTATTTAGTCATTCTGAATGAAGGACAGTTAAAACAAAAACCTGTTATTGCGTTAAAAGGAGATGGGAGATGCCAGGTTAATCACTATTTTTCTGTTTCTCTGGTACCAGCTGTTAACCATATAATCATAATTTTAGGTCTTAAAGAAACAGCAAAATGGAGAAGAGAAAGGCCCACAGTAGCACTACAGAACTACAACAGCAGTTCTGCATGCACTCCCCACAATCTTGAACACCATGAAGCTTATAAATATCTGTAAGTTTTGCTCAACAGACAAGAGGAGAGAAGGAGGCACAGCAGTGAAGGGTGGCTGCAGTCTGAGCAGAGTGCAGGTCATACTGGTGTCCCCAGCACGGTACTAGGCTGCCCTTAGGCTGCCTATCTTTTAATCACACTCAGTTGCTCAGAGTTGAAAATTGGGATCATATTCTCCTTGCCATCTCTAGAGAAAATAAAACTCCACACATTTCCAGAACTCAGGATTGCATGACATAAAACCCTGACATGTTAGGTTTGCAAGGTGAGGTGTTCAGAATGCAGGCCCAGATCTTACGGAGATGTGAGGAACTTGGCACTCTGTAATCCTACTGCTGGAAAATTAGAGGAACTTGAATTTCTAGTTATTTAGACCATTCTGAAAATCTCATTTCAGTTCTGTAGAAACTAAGCAACTTCAATCCCAAAAGCTACATTTATCAATCTGTTCTGACCAAATTTAAGATTTATCCTATTTCTTACTGGCATGTGGGAGCCATCCATAAAGGACCACCAGTACAGATATTTGAATGATAAAAGCTTGGTTGGATTTTTTTCTCAAAAATGAAAGTGAGCATCCTTCCTTTGTCCAAAATTAATGAGAAATGTCTATAAACTGAGAACAAACATAAACAAAGAAAAAAACTCCCCTAATGAAATGTCAGCAATTAAAAGCAATGTAGAAGAAAGAGTATGACTGTTATAATTATTCAGAATTTTACAGAGTATATAAATTGTATAATATATAATAGATACTCATAATTTGCTGAATATCTTTGTCAAAATCTTTGTCAAAATAAGATTTGATTTTTCTTATGGTGCTGAACGCAAAGGCTGAAGTCATACCTAATTCAAACCACAGCACTCTAGTGAATGAAATTATCTCAGCTTACAGAAGGAGAGGTCTGTGGTGTTTGCCTGATAGGTCTGAGAGAGAAAAGCTTGAACTCTAATGACAGAGTGTGCAGAATCACCCACATTACCTTCTGGCTAACTACAACTTTTAGAAAGCTTTAGCAGTTTATCATCACTATATGGTAATCATGACTTTTCTCAGACACAAAGAATTATGGGTTTTATCAATGGTTCATGCCAAACCCAAGTCTTGAAAGAAATCAGCCCAAAGCAGGTGCACTGAGCTGTCAGACCTTGAAATTTGTTTTGAAACCAACCACCTGTTAGTGTAATTGTGTAGCTGTTTTTCCTGGCTTATGGGATTTCAGTTCAGCTGTTGTTCTCATGCTAACGTTTATTTCCTCTAGGAATCAGTCTGTCCGTTTGCACCACCCTCCAAACTTCTGTGTGACTGTCTTCGCAGTCTGAGCCAATGGATACATGCAGAATGTCTGATGGAGCACCCTTGACCAATAACACACTTTGTTTACAAAATATTTCACAATTGCTGTAGGAAAATGTCTCAAAAATAGCATTTAACATCCTCTGTGACACATTTAATCATTTAGATGACTCGCCTCTGCTTCTCATTTGTTTCAGACAACAACAAAGAACACTTACTTCTAATGGGCAATCTCAAAGATCAGACTTAGTGCTGTTGCCTGACTCACATCTACTGATAACAGAGCACTGTTCCTGCTGCTGAAACCAAGTCTGAGTCAGGTTTCCCATCAAAACTTTCTGTTTCTAAAAGTTTATAACTTCACCAGAAGTTGACTCTGGGCTAGAGGTTAGCAAGGATATGGAACAGTTAGCTGACAAAATCTAGAAGAAAAAAAATCTGCCTACATATGAGATAAAAGTGTAAAAATTATCATCAGAAGGACAATGGCTTCAGATGGTTCTTGTACACGAGAAATGTCATGTAAGAAAGAACAATGTCCTTGCGCTTAAGGGCTCAGCCAGAACTGCATCCCTTTATGCTCCACTTTGCTCTTTTCAGCACCCTTTGGACACCAGCCACCCCAGAAAAAGAACTGGACACTTGGGTGAGAACAATAGCTGAGCTGTTCATGAAAATCTCCTGTGCCAGCCAGTCCCACTCATCTGGCAGCTCCACACTGCCCTCCAGGGAGTGCCATCATCAAAGTTACCGTGTTTCCCTCAGTTTCCCACCGGCAGGAGAGAATTCCTTGGGAGTAAACACATAAAGCGAGTAAGAGAAATAGAGCTGACATAAACGTGAGAATGTGTATATTTCATGACATAAAAAACCAGTACAAAATAAATTATAAAGATTAAATATTCCGTGTGTTCTTATTCATGCACAGATAACTGCTCTCCTAATGCTTTTTTCAAGCGCCATATAAAGGAAACAACAAACAATTTATGGATAATAGTTCATAAATATATGCAGCACTGTATGTCCAGTGCACACAGATATTTCATCATGTAAGACATGACTACTGGGTTTATGCACGATATGAAATGTGAGCTGTTTGCAGCTATTTAAAATAATTTTGGGACACAAAAACTGTTGACAAGATATCTCCTATTTCAGTGTATTGCCCATCCCTGGCTGCAGAGCATGTTGTCTTGTGTTTATCAGAAGGAACATTTTCAAAATGCTTTGAGAAACTCAATTGTTATCATTGTCTTAACTTAAAAAGACTACACCTTTGTATAGAGTCCTGTCAAAAGAAATCCTGCTGCTTATCATAAGCACGTACTTCCCCAAAGTTCCTGTTTTTTTAGAAGTTTTATTAATTGCAAATGTTGTTTACTAGAGGAAAACGGTGACTGAAGCTCTAAAACAAAGAGAATAGTTGCAACTTTAATCCTTTCAATAAGCCTTTGTTTCCCATTGACTAAAAACTTCCTAAAGGAAGTAGAGCTGCGAAAATCCAGGAAGGAATTAGATTTGCCAAATTCTGTTCCTACTTGGATCTAGATGCAAAGGCTTTGTTACTCATTGTACAAATGTTTTAGCAAAAAAAGAATGATCAATTACAAAAATACGTTTTTGCCAAGGTTGAAATTATTAATAGAAGAGCTTTCCCTATCACAGAAGGCACACTATGAACTTATACAACTCACAAAATAAATAATATAGTAATATTTTAGCTGCTCCTGCATTTTTTTTCAGTGGCATGTTTTTTTCTTTTTGTTATCTAAGGCAAACTTGGATGCTGGCCTGACAATCATACAAGAACCTAGATAAATAAACAAATATGGAAAGGAAAAAATCAAAGGCAACTTCTTAATTAAATTAAGCATGCTTTGCAGCATCCAAAATAGGAGAAATCCTCAAAATCCATTTCCATGACAACAAGTAATTGCACACAGAAAAGTGTGCTATTGTGGCAATAAAGCTGAATTCCCTGAAGACCTTTCAGAGACACTACCAATTTGTTTTGTATTTTTTCCCCACATGCTCTTTTTATCTCTGTACCACTTCATGCTCTCTAGGTTTTAACTTGCCAAACAAGTAGAGACTAGGTAAATATGTTCTGATTTATTCCATAGGGCAGAGGTCCTTTTAATTTCTTCTCCTAAAATAATTTAAAGGCAATTCTTATCTCCTTCCCACCAACACAGTGCATATCGCAACTTCTGATTTCCTGGCCAATAGTGCAGTGGAAGATTAAAGACAATTTGAGCCACCATTTTTGTAAGATACTATGTAAGGACAGGTTATAGAAAGTGCTGAATACCTTCAGCTTCTTGTTGTTTCAGTGAAAATGTTGTTAAGCATATTTAAGTAAAATCAGCTCAGTATTTTGACATGTCAAAGGTTTGGCCAAGCTCAGCTGGACCACTGAGTTGGAAAGGCTACATTGTTTCAGTAGCCATCAGCAAGTGCTGTGGTTTAACACCACACCCAGCTCTGTGTGCTGCTGGCTCCCGGCATCGCGACACAGGCTGGGCCTGAGCTCCAGCCTGAGCAGCAGAAAATGCCTCTGCATTCCTAACGAGACAAATTTATGGCTCTGCTATGGAAACGCCCCCATAACATTTGTAACCTGAAACACATATAACTAGATCTTGGAATTGCGTTGGTTTAGGATATTACAGGTGCTAAGGCCTAAGTCTCAAGGATATATCAGATGTAATTATTCACAATGTCTTAAACCTTCCTCTATGATTTTCCTTCATATAATAGAGATATGTGGGGTGCATCTCCAAAATCACTGAAAAGTGTTTTGGTAAGATCAAATTGTAACAGGAGAAATAAGTGAAGAGAAAAAAGAGATTTCTGCATTCCGTTTTTCATCACAACAGCTGACAACCCCCTCCCTCCCTGGAAGATGGGAAAGCCAATTTTAATTTAAACTACAAACTGTTGACCAGGCCTCAGCTTGGCTTTGCAATTCACTATATGCCTGAGGGATAAATTATTTAGCATTAGCACATGGTATGTCATGTCTTGTTACTTAAGTGGAGTATGGCCTCCATCCAGCTGCACCCCCGGGGCCCCCCGATTGGCTGTGGGTGATGTCACTTCCATGTGCTAATCCTGGGCCAGGCCCCGGGGGACAGCGCTGGCCGCTCCCCCCAGCCTCTCTGCCTCCCACCCGGGCCCGGCTCCGGCTCTGCTCCCACTTATGGCTCCCAGGTTCACCGCAGGTACTGCCCCCATCGCACGACTGTCGGTACCAGTGCAGCGAAACAGGAGGTGCGGCAGATGAGCTGCATCGCCTGCACGTGGTGTTTTATGTTCTTCATAGAGGATTTGTAATAAATTTAGTGAGATGGAGATGGGAAATAAATTTTTGCTGCAGACCCAAGCTAAGTGGAGAATTTTGAGGGGTTTATTTAACCAAATACTAAATTATTCTTAATTTATTTTTCTATTTTCAGTGTATTACAGATTTTTGCTCAAAAAACCCCATTTCCACACTGCAAGACAAAGGGATGCTGGACAAATGACCTGAGAGCACGAACTCTGCAAAATGCTTCTTCTGGAAGTTTGGCAATGGAATAATTAGCTACAGTGCCCTTTAAATGGCCATATTTTGGTTTCAGTTAACACCCTCATTATATTAAGAGGGTTTTTCCTTCAGAACCACCTTCAGGCTATTTGCCCCAGAGGAAATACTCATGCTATTCACCATTGGAAGGCTCCCAGCACAGAAATAAGGGTTATAGGGCTGGTTTCTTTCGACTGAATTTCACAGCAAAGTTGGTGAAATGCCAAGAATTACGGAGCACTGTGTCGTGCAGATGGTACCGTCTGCTCCGTGGTGAGGCACAAGATTTGCATCTGTCTGTTGGTTCAGGTTCAGGTTGAGCAGTGGTTCTATGTGACAGGTAACAAGAGACACAACTGACACTCTGAGACAAATCCACGTGCTTTGTTACTGTTACATTAGCTATTAAGCACGGTACACAATACCCCACCATTCGTTTCTTGTGGTGAGGAATGAAAACTGACAGTGATTTGCCTTCTCTGTCACTGAATCTTAATTCTTTGCAACAGTGCATGAGAAGAAAGGATTTTGTGAAAGCTGTGCGGTCTCACGGTGAAGTGATAATTCTCTGAGACAGAGGCAGAAGGGGAACTTTGCAAGGGGATTCCCACGAGAAGAGATGTTGAACCAGTGCAGTACAAAGCGCTGCAAAATAAACAACTGTAGGACAGGAAATGAAGAACTCTAATTGATACCGCAAAAGGGATTAGTTAGTCAAATGTGAAAATTCAAAACTCCAGTTTAAATCAGGACCGCTAACTCTTTTTCGCCCTGCACAAAATAAACAATCTATGAATCTATAGATTGGCCAGCTGCATCCAGCTTTGATTTCTGTCATTTCAAAGCTGGCACCTGCAGCCAGCCCTGGCTCAGAACTGTAGCATTGCTTCAAGCACCCAGCTGGAGGGAAACACCTGCATTTGCACTATTGCTCATCCTCTCAAAACTACCAGACCTACTTGTAGCTAACTAATAAACAGCTATTTATAAACAGAGTGATTGGGCAAAGGCTCAGAACTGCTACCAGGGTAAGCACTGGGAAGCCACTTTTGCTGGCGTAATAGAACAAAAGTGCATTTCGATTTGGCTCCACACTCATTAGTTGGACACCTCACAGTCCAACATGTTTATTTATATGCACATAAATATCTTCAAGGCAAGTGCCAAGAGAATGGGGCCAGACTCTTTTCAGTGGTGACCAGCAGCAGGACGAGAGCACTGGCCATAAACTAAAAAACAGTTTCACCTCAACACAAGGAAGAACTTCTTTACATTAAGGGCGGCAGACCACTGGAACAGCTGCCCAGGGAAGGTGTGGAGTCTCCCTCCGTGGAGACATTCCAAACCCACCTGGACACGTTCCTGTGTCACTGCTCCAGGTAACTGCGCTGGCCGGGGCTTGGACTGAGTGATCTCCAGAGGTCCCTTTCAACCCTAATAATTCTGTGATTCTCTGATGTTTGTTACCTCTGGCCACATCGTGATGGACTGTGGAGCAGGGCAAGCGAGGACCAAACCCACCCCGCCCTCAGCCCTGCCCAACCCAACACAGCTCCGCAGCATTCGCCTCGGCATCAGCGCGGGGTTGGAGGCCCCGAGACCTGCCAGGATGGCGGCGTCTCCCTGAAAGAACGGCTTCTAAGGGGAGCAGGGAGCCGCCGACATTGCCTCAGCGCCGCTGGCAGAGCGGGAAAGCGACACCGCCCTCAGCCCGCCCTGAGGGCACCGCCGNAGGGCGGCAGACCACTGGAACAGCTGCCCAGGGAAGGTGTGGAGTCTCCCTCCGTGGAGACATTCCAAACCCACCTGGACACGTTCCTGTGTCACTGCTCCAGGTAACTGCGCTGGCCGGGGCTTGGGCTGAGTGATCTCCAGAGGTCCCTTTCAACCCTAATAATTCTGTGATTCTCTGATGTTTGTTACCTCTGGCCACATCGTGATGGACTGTGGAGCAGGGCAAGCGAGGACCAAACCCACCCCGCCCTCAGCCCTGCCCAACCCAACACAGCTCCGCAGCATTCGCCTCGGCATCAGCGCGGGGTTGGAGGCCCCGAGACCTGCCAGGATGGCGGCGTCTCCCTGAAAGAACGGCTTCTAAGGGGAGCAGGGAGCCGCCGACATTGCCTCAGCGCCGCTGGCAGAGCGGAAAAGCGACACCGCCCTCAGCCCGCCCTGAGGGCACCGCCGGGGAGCGCGCGCTGCGGGAACACGGCAGCGCGTGCCGGCGACAGCTCTCGCGATACGCTCGGCCGGCGCCGGGCGGGGCAGGGGCACGCGCAGAGCTCTCGCGAGAGCCGGGCGCGCGGAAGCGGCGTGGCGTGCGCGGGGCTGTGCCGTGAGGGGCTGTGGGGGACCGTGAGGGCCGCGCCGGCCGCCGCAGGATGCCGAGCGCCGCCGGCCGCGGGCAGGGCCAGGACCGCCGCCCGGAGAATGAGGAGTCGTCGGCGGCTGATGTGGGTCTCCGCAGGGAAGGCGGCGGGCGCGCTGTCGAGGCTCTCCGGGGTGGGGGGCTGGGCCCAGGCGGAGTTTGGCCGACCCGGGGGTACAGCTGCCTTTGGCTTTACCCTGCCTGTCCCCACTCCCCGTTTTTCGCCGGGCCCAGCCTGTGATTCCCTGAAGAGCTCTGCCCCCACCAGAAACACCTAGGCTGCCCCTCCACAGCAGGGAGTGGGCTCCTGCTGGCCTGGCAGGTGCTTCTGCCTTGTACTTGAAGATCACAGAGCAATGCTGAAACATTGCAGGCCAGTGTTTCTTCAAGAAAAAAAAAAAGTACTAACAATGAGCATCAGTTCATTTTGTTATAAAGTAATTTTTGCTTATTGTTGCATCAGCAATAAGGAATTCCAAGTATTGGTGGCTTCCTTAAAGTTATAAATATGCCATGATTCCTCAAAAGCAGACAAGCAAAGACCTTCCTCAAATAAAGTATTTAGTAGGAACTTTGCTTCATATATTGAGTAGAATAAAATAAGTAAACCAAGGGGTTTTTATTTGGAAATGTTTAGTTGGGAAAGAAGAATTGTGATATTTTTGGTGAAAATGCTGCCTTCCTCTGTGCCTTACCTGGCAGATTTTGTTAACAGTCAAGCTCCACCAGGCTGTGACAATTACATGTGATCCGCTGGATTTCTCAGTGTATGGGAAGGAAATATTTAATGTATCTACTTATGTAGGACTCAAATATTTTTTTCAGGAGTAGGGTCTTTATAGAGATAATCACACTAGCTTTCTGTGTAACAAGTAATGATCCTCATGCATGGTTGCTGTTGTTGGAATTATTTTTTTCTTTCAGGGCACAATTGTCTTCTCTCCCTTGTGTATCTCTTATGAGTCCAAAATGCAGGGTTTTTTAATATAGCTAATTATTTTGTATTCCCTCAGTTAACTCTGTGATGATTTTGTTCAGTTTTTTTGTATGTGCTTCTTTGATATATGTTTCTCACCTCCATTTTAGGATTATGCTAAGGAAAGATATGGAGTGTCATCCATGATACAATCCCAAGAGAAACCAGGTCAGTTGAAAAATGAAAAAAGTTTTTGCAAAAGAGATGGGGTGGGAAAGAAGGAAATAAGAAGTTATGTGCCAAATACCTTCAGTACTTCCTTGAGAAATCCTTTACCAAATTTTTTCATTCGAATCCCACTGGATTTTTTTCCTTTTTTGGGATACATTTGGTACTTGTGAGACACTTGCATTTGGGCTCCATGTCCAGTTTTGGGCTCTCCAGTGCAAGGAAGACATTAACATTTTGGAGCCAGTCCAATGGAGAGCTATCAGATTGCTCAGGGGACTGGAGCACAGGATCTGAGGGAGCTGGGCTTGTTCAGCCTGAAGAAGAGGAAGCTGTGGGATGATCTTCTTACAGTTAAAATCTGCTTAATGGGAGGGTGTAGGAAAGATAAAGCCAGGCTTTGAAGGTGTGTGGTAATTGGAGTGGAGGTCATAGACACGAGTCGGAACAGGAAATTGAGATTAGAGGGAAGAAAAAAAATCATGAGTGTGGTTGGATATTGGAGCTGAATTCCAGATTGAGAGGAATCTCAGTCTTTGCCCTTGCCTGGACCTCGCCTTACACAGCTTGTCAGTTTTGTGTCTGTCCATCACTGCGGACTTTCTTTTTAATTACTGAATTATTATTATTTATAATGTACTGAGTCCTGAGAGGTCAGGTTTTTTCTGGTTTTGGAGTAAGTTTTGCTGTGACTTATTACAGCAGTGCTCTCTGAGTATGATGTCTGCTTATGCAGCCTTCCATTTCTCCTGTATATGAGCACCAAATCCATTAATATTGGATATAAATATTTATGAGTTTTATCAGTCATACCGCTCTGAATTCAGGAAATCCTGATTTTCTCCTGATGGGGAATTGGGATTCAGAAAAACTTAGTGGCTAGAGAACAATCTCCCAGGCCAATATCCCAAGAAATACTAATCTTTGTATTAAATTCAGTGCATGAAATGAGAATGAGGGAAAGTAACAGACTGGCTTCTTGTAAATTCTTCATAGCAAAATGTAAAACAGCAACATCATCTGTGATTAAGTGAATTTTTTTTCTGCTTTGAATGGTTGTTATGTTTGATCCCCCTTTAGGAAGGGAAATGCAGAATGTAGGGAAGAGCAGTCACCAGAGCATTCACAGTTTGAAAACAACTGAAGGGGAGCTTTATATAAACAATGTAACAGGACAAGAAAATCAGGAGACTGCATTAGCGGTCATTGTTGAATAAAATACATTCTAGTTGCCAGAGAAAGGGAACGGGAGTTGAAATCACATTGGAAGCAGCCCAGCTGCTGTGTTTCCTCTCCCACATTTGCACCCCAGAGCAAACAACTGTGTGGGGGACCCAAGTTGGCAGATTGAGAGGGCAGATCAAGTCCTCCTTTCATGGAGAAATGCCAACTGTCTCATATTCGGAAGAAACACTCAGAAGTACTGGAGAAAAAAATATGTTGAGAAGGAAAATGGTGAAAGCAGCGGGAAATTATATGCAAAACGCTGAGTGGCATACTTAGTTGTGTTGTCCCCTTGACTTTTGATCCTCATTTAAAAAAAACTTCTCAGTGTATGGACAATGTTGAGTGGGTTTTCCATTGGTCTTAAAATGCAACCTGCAACACTCCTGCTGTTCTTGTAGGAAGTGGTTATCCAGAACACCAAAACTGGGTAACAATAGAGAACAAAATGCCTGTAACAAAGAACCTGAAGATCAGCCTAGTCCCTTCCTTGAGACTGATGTACTTTTATTTACAGATTCAATAGTTTCTGCCAGGGAGAGCTCTTGCTAAAGGCTTTGTGGGAGGGTGAGGTCATCACTTGTGATCAGTAGCTCCCCAAAGTGTTCTACTTGCCCTTGGTGTCTTGGAGGAGCTGCTGCTTGGGACAGGGGGTGAGGGGAAGCAGAAATAGGAGTGTTCCCATCTATCTGAAGGGTAGTAATTTTGGTTTTGAAGTCTATGTGGGTACCTGCCATTTCTAAATCACAGTAACTAATGGTGGTGTGAGGTGTGCAGCCCACACAGCTTCTGGTGACCAGAGCCATCGGACAGCGCAGCACAGCCCCAGGTGGGAGCTCAGGGGGAGCTGCTGCAGTGGTGCTGTTCAGCTCACTTGAGGAGCTTCGCTGTCCGGAGGACACTGGCTGGACATGGGAACTCACACAGCTTACAGTGATCAGAACAAGTTATTCTTCCTTTCTGAGGAGTAAGCTTATTGTCCTTTTGCCATGCTGGTAGATTCTCGTTTCTCTGCAGGCAAATTAAATCCCTTTTCTCAGGTTCACAACTTTGTTTCTCCACCCTGCTCTGCTGAGCTCACACACACCTGTGCCTTCTTTCTTGGCCCACTTAAGTCCTTCTTCTGCTTATGTTGGCTGCTCTGGCTATCTGATGTTCTTGCTTCCTGTCATGTCAGGTTTTTAAGTCCTTCCTGCCTGCTAGTAAAACTCCATTTTTTGCCATTCCTTTTTTTCTCCCTTCAGTCTCATTATCTCATCTACCCTCCCTGGAAGCTGCTTTCATCTAATACTGCTTTTGATTTTCAGGTTTTTATGTCAAACTTGCCTTCTCTTTTTCAAATTTTTCCAGTACTGTAAAGATACTGGCACTTCACAGAGACAGCAGAAATATTGATCATAGTGTTCAAATTTCCATGGTGCCGGATAAATTATCTTGGTAAACAGGCTGATGTGACAGGCAGGGAATGGGGTCTGGAGGTGAAAAAGTGTTGTTTTATGTATGCCACACAGCTTTTTGGACTTTTATCTTCTTTTCCAATGTTTAGAAGTGGTTAGAGTTCTGAGAGAAAAATAAGGATATTTAGTGTGTTGGAAAGAAGAGATTGGGCTATACATTAAGGAAAAAAAAATAGAGCTTCCCCATAAACATGAGTCTGAGTGGCAGTAAAGGTGAGATAGCCTGAATACTGAATTGGGGCAGAAAGTTTAGTTTCACATTTAAAGAGTGTTGTGTTTGAACTTTGTTTAAAATCCTTGTTCCCTTGTCTTCACTGCAACTGTAGCACAGTTAAAAACATCTTTAGTTTTTGCTCTTAATTTATTGGCAGAAGGGCAAAAAATGTAAGTACAGCTTGCATTTGCGAAAGAACAAGTAGGTGATTGTCTGAAAAGTGTTGGAAGGACCTTAAAGGTGAAAGCAAGAAGTTTCATTTTTGTTATGGAAGAGATAAAAATGAACTGAAAGGAATTCAGGTGAAATGGAGCACAAGAGTGCAGAGGGAAGATACAGTGTGTTGGTGGGACAAGAGGAAATGAGTGACAAAGACAGATGGTTGCTTACATTCACAAATACAGGCAACATCATGAGCTACTGGCGTTTTAGAAATGAGAGGGAAAGAAGGTGAGATTTGGAAAGTGTGGGAGGAGGGAAACAAAGTGGCGTAGTTGGTACATCCAGTTCATTGCAGTGGAGCAAGTTGACAGAAACAGAGGCAATGGACACAATGAACATCAGGAAGCTTTTTTTTTTACTGTGAGGGTGGCCAAGGGTTGGCACAGGTCACCCAGGAAGAGTTTCCCTTCTTGGAAATACTAAAAAATCATCAGAACATGATCTTGGACAGCTGGCACTATGTCACCCTGCTTGTGAATGGCATTGGGTGGGATGACTTCCAGAGGCTCCTCCCAGCCTCAGCCATGCTGTGATTCTGTGATCTGCTATTGGAAAAAAAAGCTTTATGATGTCTACTTGTGGATATTGTTTATTACCCTTTTTATGAAAGGTAAAATAGTTTTTAATATTTAATACAATATAACAATTTTTGTGTGAAATGTGTCTTGTTTACTCCTGGTGAAACATGAACCACTAGGTATCCAAAAGACTTTAAAAAATATTTATCTAATGCAGATGGTTCTTGAAACACTAAGGATCCATAAAAGGTGTAACACCTCATTCTGTCTTTGTGCTTGTGCCTAGAAAATGTTTTACGTTTGTAACAATACAGTTTCAAGTTGACTGAGGTAATTTTAACTGTCTGAATACCAAACTCTTAGAAGTACTGAATGTTGTGGATTATGATGGTTGCATGTTTCCTGTAGTCCTACACAAAGTTGAATATCAGAAGTTGCTGGCAAGTGATAACATCTTTATTCCCCTNGCCCCCCCCATACACACTTTATGGATATATTTGAGTCAATTTCTTATCACATTTCTCTGTGCACTTCCATTCTGTTCTGGATTTGATACGTGTCTGTGAAGAAAGAACTGCAGTGCCCTGACATAAGCTAATAAAAGTTTTCAATCCCCTAAAATCCCCAGTGCAGAATAATAGGCTTCCAGAGCATGCTGTGACTGGTATTCAGAGACAGAAGGAAGGAGTCCAGAACAGCAGATGGTAACCTGGAGTGGGCAAAAGGGTTTTTTTCCTAAAACTTTGGAAGAGTTTTGGCAGGAAAAGTTTACAGTGGAAGTGTCTTAGCAAATTTAATGTTATTTTGAAACAAGGAAGAGGTTTGTGAGGAAAGATTCATGCAAGGAATAGTAGCATGCAGCCAGCATATTGCTAGTTCATAATGGTTGTATACAATTTTTAAAGTCCTGATTTATTTAAAAATATTTTCCTTGATAACTTTTTTTCCCTTTGCTATTCAAAATCTGTCCTTTCCAAGCCATGCATTCCTGTTGTTGTTTAGCTTTTGTAGCTACATTGAATTTAAATCGTTTTCTCTGATCGGTCCTGGCTCTGACAGTGATAGCAGTGCTTAATCAGGTTGTCAAACAGATTCTCTTAAAATGAATGTTACCCATTTTACACAGTAATACTCTTGTTGCTCCAAAATGCTGTTGTTTTAATCAAAATAAATATTTTAAAATTCATAATGCACATTTATTTGTGATTTCTTTCTGTTCTTTAGTTTAAATAATAGTTATTTTACAGTTATATTCATCCTACTTAGGTAAGGTAGATACAGAGAGTAGTCACGTCACCTCTGAGCCTTTGTTTTACTGGGTTCAACGTGGCAGCTTTCACCCTGCACAGTGCAGCAGGGCAGACATCCCTTAGGCAGCAGAAATTCAGAGTAATAAGTGCAGGTAGTACAGTGAAGTCCTATCAAAACCAATGTAGTCATGCTGGGTTCTGCCATCCGTGAGCTACAGTGAGTCTTGCTATTGGTAAAGTGCAGTTTGACCCTGCTGTATAAGTCAGAAATAAACTTGAACAATTTAAAGCTATTCAATCGAGTACAAGTCACTAGGAAAGGAAATGGGATCTTGTGCGTTTTCAGTAAATCAATTATGCTGTTGATACAAGAAGTCATGTTTTGGATTTATTATCAATTTTATCAATAGCCATGATAGAAAGTGTATTTGGAGTTTAAAGTGAAAAGTGTTTTGCTTTGAAAAAAACAAAACTGTTTTAAAATATGTGGTTTTTTTCTGTAATTCAGATAGAGTTTTGGTTCGCATAAAAGACTTGACAGTGGAGAAGGCTGATGAAGAGGTTTGGGTTCGTGGCAGAGTTCACACCAGCAGAGCTAAAGGTGAGAGGCCTCCAGCATTTTTGGTTTTATTTCCTCATGTCATTAGTACAACCTTAATGTTTATTTTGGTTTCATGACCTGTTGCTTATGTCTTGCATTCAAGAAAACTTTGCCACCCGGTTACTCAGGGTTGCCTCAGTGTTACTTTGACTGGTTATTTTCTTTTTCCACCTCTCTTTTTCCCAAGAGGGAAAAGGAGATTTTGGTTTTAGCTATGTGGAAATAAGTTATTGTAGTAAAAGTAAATTTTTGTTTTACTGTATTGATAAATCACATATGGACAATTGTAAATAATAGTGATTAAAAATGTACTCATTCTCCTTAGGATGTTAATAGTTGTGAGATAAAACACTTCTAAGCTTCTACACTAAAACATACTTGTATTATAAATATGTCAGTTGTTAGGTCATATTTCTTCTGCTGCATGTGACTATTTTCACCGCACCTTTTCTTTGACAGGAAACAAAAATCTGTGTTAAAATGTCGGAATTTTTACTTTTGATTACCAGTATCTAATAATATCAATTTGAACTTCAAATAAGAAGTATCATCTTTTTTTAGCAAGACAAAGGGGAAACCCTTTCATAGGTTCTCAGCAGTGTGGGCTGTCACACTTGGCTGTCTGACAGCCACATTTCTTCCCTGGAATCAGAAGTTCCCTCTGGAGACCAGGTTGCCATATGCAAACTTCGATAGGCTTTGGCCTTTGCAGTTGACATCAGATGCTGACAACTGTTGTGGTGGTTTCAGTTATGTTTGGCAGCTCTGTAGATATAAATAACTTGCCCTTCCAAGAATTGAAAAAAAAAAAAGAGCATAAAGAAATTATCTTCACAAACGAAACTTAACAGTAGTCTTAAAATTGGGAATGATGCAAATTAGGGACGAGAATCCAGTACCAAATATCGTCAGAGATACCAGATTCATATCTCTTTTTGAGAATTCATTTTCTTAAAACATGTCCCTCTTAATGAGTAGTGTCTGTGCTGCAGTTGGTTAAAAGAAGGGACTGCATTCAAATATATACATATGATGCGTATTTTATATTAGAATCTTTAAACTTAAGGAGTCTTCAATAGTTTTGTAGTGGAAATGGAAATCTCTCTATTATTTAAAGACATTGTGAAGAATTGAACTCCAAAAGCTGTGAAAGCCTTGGCCATTACAACATGAAGTTGTTAAGACAGGCGACACTCCATCTGATTTAAATGTTACTATTGCTACTATCAGTATATAAATTAGAGTATCTTTACAGCTTTCGTGTTGCAGTTATAGGAGGAGTTCAGGCTGCTAACAGAATTCAGGATATTATAGGCAGCTGTCTATGCAGACCTTGAAAGCAGTGTAAAGTTCTATGGTTGTTTGCTGTCTGTGTATTACATTGATTCATGGTGTCTTGCACGATACATACACTTACTTCAAACACAGTAACATCTCTGTAACAAGGCAATATTAACTAAAGCTGTTGTAATCCTTCACTTTGACCGCACGATTGTTTTTGATGAAACAACACTGCTTATTTTTGAAACTCTTCAACACAACCTGAAGAATGAAAGCAAAAGGAGTTGATCATGGGCATGAATGTCTTGAATTTATTGATGGTGTCTCTTGTTCCCTCTTGGTCTGACAACACAGAACAATTCTGACATTCAGGGAGTGCTGCTAGGAAATGCCATATGCTCGTTTACTTAAGCTTTGGGGAAAGAATCTTACAAGAAAAGCAAATGTTTAAGAGTAAAAAGTAATATTAGCCTTTCCCACACACAACATAGCACTATTCCTACCACTGTGGAAAGGAAAGCCTTGCAGGAAACAGGAAGATCTTTCACAAAAACAATCTTTAGTTTTTCTCAGAAACTTGAATTTGACTCCTAAATAACCAACGTAGCCTTTATTTAACCCTGTCTAGTTCTGACCAATAAACCAAAAAAAATTAATGGGAACAACTGCAGATTCCAGCTGTCTCATATAGCAGGTCACTCATGGAGTCTGATGGAAATTAACTGAAGGATGTGTAAAGAATGGGGTGTTGGGAATTTCTCTGGGTTGTACTAAAATTAAAGTGCACAGGGCCCTGTAGTTTGTATCATAGATTGAATAAATGTTATTTCTGGCCTTATTTTAAAGCTGGCCTAATCTGCTGGTCACGTTTATCATTGAAAAGCCCTTGGGAAATTGTCTGGGTTTGGCCAGGCAGCTAGGGCTTGTGCAGAATGTTAGACCTGAACTAGATTTTGGGTTATGAATGCATAGGTCTATGAAATATCTGAAAATAAGAATTCCATCAAGATCAATTTAAATACCGGGCGAAATTTTCTAATAAACTGTGTAAAGTCTTCTCTTTGCCAGCAAATGTATGTAACCATCATTTAATTGATATGACTGAAATTTTTTTTCTCTTTATACACATTACTTCCTTACATCCTTTTTTTTCATAAGGTCTTGTGTGATTTGGTACTTTTATCTAAGACAAACGATCGATTGCTGGTTGGTCTATGTGCTTACTTTTGATGGAATTCTCCTTTTGGTGTCTTCTCTTATTTGTTCAGTGTCTGAACGTTCTATGCATTATACTGTGTCAGATCTTTCTAACCAAATTTGTCTTGAAACTTTTCATCTTTTAGGCATTCTTGTGGGACATGATATTGGTTTTTTTAATAGGAACTTAGTGTAGTTTACTCTTGAATGTGAGTAAAGTTGGTGCTATACTTTTCACCTAAACATCACTTAAGTATTTTGAAACACATGGAGAAGACCCCATCGTCCAAATTTTTTCTCACTCAAATGCTTCCTTTTTCCCATCTTTTGATCTGGAAAGGCTTCTGAGCGTGAGCTAGATTTGATTATGGCTGGTCTTTTTGATACTTTATTTTGAATGGCTTCAGCTCTCTCTGGAAAAGTTCTCTTCCCTCTTTTAATCTTTGTGACTATGATATTTTAACCAGTCCTGTGAGTAAGGCCCGTTTGATCACTTATCTTCTCTGTGATTAGAAGTGGTTGCGTTGTGCAAAACAACCTCTTCCTTCATGAAAACAGCTACTGTTACTCATGGCAAACACATTTGAGTCCTTTTATAATGCAGATATTGATCAGACCTCCAGTGTTTGTGATTAAGTACAATCACCAGACTTTTGGATGAGGATCTGAGCGAGCTGGTCTTGGTGAAGATGTCCCTGCTCATTGCAGGGGGGTTGGACTCGATGGCCTTTAAAGGCCTCTTCCAAACCAAGCTATTCTATGATCCTGTGACAGCGGGTCCCTTCATTATTTCACTATCTTGTAGTTGAGAGACATCGTAGCTGTCTTCAGCTGTGCATTTTTTGTTAGAATACGTAGTACATCATTGCTGAAACTTTGCTGAATTGTTTGTGACTAAAATCATGTCGACAAATACTATCTCCTAGGAAATACTGTATCCAACCACTGTGTAAGAAATACTGAGATGTCAAAGATGTGAGATATGACTCCCTTATCTAAAGAAACTCAGCATAACGTGTCCTATGGAAAAATTGTACTTTCTTTGTTGACTTGCTGGATCTGAAACACAGCCTATATTTTTCTAATTTAAATCTGTTGTTTAATGTTTGCCTGCAAGAAATACCTGCATCTGTACCTCTACTATATGTAGAGGATATTGCAGCCTCTGGAATACAGACATAGTTGTACTCTGTTTTCTGAATATGTGTAATTAATCTTGTTTCATTTTTGTTTGTTGTAGGACAAGATTAGTTATTTCCAGTAAATATAATTAATATTTAATAATATTTTGTTCTAGTTTCACATGTTTGCTTTTATTTCCATGAGACTGTGTGTCAAGGGTTCTGCATTTATTTTCTGATACTCTTGAATTATCTGTAGCTATGTGTCAGGAGTGGTAACCTGCATAATTACAGACGAAAACTGCAACTGCCTTTTTAGTGTCAGTTTTCAAGTTAGGTATTTGTTGGCTTGTTGGTTTAGAGTTTAAGTCAACAACAACAGGAAGGTAGCTGTCTATAACAAAACTTCTGGCTTCATCCTATTCTCACCATTTCAATGGAAATGTTACGACGTTCTGAGTCAGAACTCGGAGTTAAAGTGATACTGGTGCCTTTATCAGATACTGGTACACCAGTGAAGTGTTGGTTGTTAATTTCTGTCTAGGAAGAAGCATTTAAAATCACCATATTTCCTTAAAACTAAGTTAAGGAATAAATGATTATTAGAGATGTGAGAAGAAGTATGAAATGATTGTAACTGTCAGCTAAACAGATTAGAAAGAGTTTTGTTGACTTGGAAATACCCCTTTTAAAAGTCAACAAAGTGCACTAAGTTCTTTGTACATTATTACTAATTCCTATTAACTTCTTTTTCCCTAAGCTGTTCATGAATAAATTGCTCTTACAGGAATTTTTAATTGGGTCTTTTAGGTTCTTGTCATTCACTAGAATCAATACTCCTTTTGTTCCCCTTCATTCTGAATGTGTGGTGTATTATAGAATGAACATTGTTGGTTTAGTCCTTGTGGTGCAAAATCAAGCCTATTTCTCTCAGAGCAGCTTTGTAAAGTGAACTCTACAGCTTTGATTTGAGAAGATGAGAAAAAACTTCTTTAAAAATACTTTAGACTTGAAGTAGTTGTGAGCAAAGAAACAAGGAAAAGTATGATACATTTCTTGCAGTTGAAGAAAAAGTTACTTTAAAAGTTATGATTTGTTGTTTTGTCTAAATATTCTTTATCTTGGAAGGCTCATTGTTATTTTTAGAAAACGTCCATTCAAATGTTTATAGATGTAAGGCATGATTATTTAATTTATCTCAATGTTTGTGTGTGTTTGTGTGTGTTTGTGTGTGTTTGTATGTGTTTGTGTGTGCGTGTACATGTACAGCTGAGGAGTTTGAAGCAGTTTTTTGGAGGGGGGGCAGTGATGAATGAGAGAGAGAGACACACACACTCTTAAGAGCTCAGTTTATATTTAAGTAGTAAAGAATTTTTTCTCATTCACAAAGACCTCGAGTAACTTGTCCTTAATACACCTGTGTTGTTTCTCTTTGTATTCAGGGAAGCAGTGTTTCTTAGTCCTGCGTCAGCAGCAGTTTAATATCCAGGCTCTTGTGGCTGTGGGACAGCATGCAAGCAAGCAGATGGTAAAGTTTGCTGCCAAGTAAGTAAGCAATTATATCCTGTTGTCAGAGTAAACAATGGTGGGAACCAGGACTCCCAGGGGTTGGGACCATTTTCACACATTAACATCAATGCTTCGTTTGTTTTAAAATGTAGTTATTTAAATTGTCAGCTCTCTGTTGCGTTGAATACATTATACTGACAAAAGATAAAATAGAGAACAGGCTTGAAATTCATTCTGAACTGCTGAAGCAGCATTCTCTCGCCATAGACAACCTGCATTTTCTTCCAAGCTGGCTAACAAAAAGTCTGGCAAGCTGAGCTTAGTGGGACACTTCATTTGGTGTGTGTCTGCACATGTTCAAGGTTTTTCTTCTACCAGACATATACAGTGTAGTAATACATTTTATACTGAGAACTGATGTGAAGAAGTCCCATATTGCAAGTGGCTACTGAGTTGAAGAAGTTAAAAGTAGCTTCTGTGCACTGGGTTAGTCTTAATCTACACCTTAGTTTTGGCACTAGAATGTTTAATGAGGGATATAAACTTAATTTTAAAAAAATTTGGTAGAGGTAGCAGTTAGACTTGCCAATTGAAAAACTGTTTGTTGCAGCATTTTGAATTCAGTTATTTAGTTTGTTTTGGTCCTGAGGATAAAAAATTACCTTTCCCTTCTGCTTGCCTCAAGACTGTGCTTTCAGGTTGTCCTGTAATAAATATGCTTGTGTGACAAATGTGCTTTGTAGTAGAGCTTTTAATCATGTATATCTACTTGTTCACAAATAGAAATGTGGATCAATTCTGTGCAGTTTATTTGATGCAGAATATGTTTAACATGTGGCACTTGAGTTGCTTCTGTGTAGTTCTTGGCACTACTCTCATGCCTGGGAAGGGAGCCCCCACTAATTAGCTGCAAAAGTGCTACAGCCTTCAACCTTCAATATGTCAGGGAGGGGAAGGATTCATTATAGTAGAGACTTCCAGAAGCCAAGTTAAGAAGGTTGGGATAATGCTTCTGCTGATGGGGTTCAAGGCAACGGGAAAACAGAACCAGCAGTGTTTGTTGTTTGGCGGTGCTCAGTGCTGGCAGTGCCAGTGTGAAACATGCTGTTCACAGGTGTTTATGAGCCAAAGTGAAGTGTTCTGTTTCTTCATGAAATGATTTGTTCTCTCTAGCGCTTGGAATCTTTGAAAAGAATTAAGTGTATAATGTACTTGTTCCCTGATTCATCTCCCTCTGAACTCCCAACAGTCTGCCTGTACTCCCTCGAGAAACTTGTGCTACAGAACAGTGGAACAACTCTTAGAGTTGTGATGCACACTCTTCTGTTCTCCAGTTCTCGCCAGTATCTCTCATTTTCAGTTTTCTTCATGGTTCTCTCCTCCACAGCTGCATTTCTTACACTTCATGATTGGTAGATCTTAGTGGTTAGGAGTTCATGAGAGGGAAGTTGGTCTTTACTCTTTTTTTTCATATGCTGACTGCCGCTTATGAACCTTCTGTGATTGTTTTTTATGATTCACTGATCTTTTTCTACTCAATTAGTTTTCTGCCAGATTAGTGATTTAAATTAGGTCATGGAGGTCCAGAGCTAACAGGGAATGGTAAATGGTAGAAGAGGGTATCTGGAAAGAGTAGAGGGTAAAGCTCCTTTCTCTTCTGGCAGCAATGAGCTGTTAAACAAGGCGGAACCTCATCCTTAGGTTCTTCCCAACTCCCTGTCATCTTCGCACTTGATGAGACAGACCTGAATTCCTCGGAATAGCCAGACTGATGATATTTATAGTGTTTCGACTTCATTCTGCTCCATTTTTTGCATAGCATTTCCTAGCTGAATCCGGTACTTCAGCCTCACTTACTTTGTAGCATTCATGTTTTCCTTATTATTTGTGCTTCTGAAATGCTTGCATGCTCATCATCATGTTCTGTGAATGGTGTCTCTGTTACAGCCTTCTGGATTTCCTTTTGGGGGTTAGCTTTTGGTGTTTTTAACACCATTGGCGCAGTCATCTTCTCAGGATTCCTTCCCACCAACAAACCCATTTTATTAATGTCCTGCCATGCTCTCACTTTTTCCAGCATTTCATCTCCTACCATTCTGTCTGCTGTTGCCCCTGCAGCTGCCTCTTGTCCTTCAGAGGCTGCTGCTGTTCCCTGACTCGTGAGTGCACGTGGGGTCACTGTGTCAGCAACACCTGAAGCAGAGCCCCAGTACGTGCCTGTCCTCAGTCACTTCCCTGCCGCCTTTCACCTGCTCTGGAATGATCCCATTATTTCTAGCAGAAGAGGCTGGGCTTAGATGTCTAAAAATAACTATCCTGTTTCCCTGCCTTTCTCAGTGTCTTTTTTTATCATCTCATTTCCTGGATGTTAAATGAGGAAATACACAGTTATTGAAGAAAACATTTAACTTAAATATCTTAAATTTCAATTAAATTTTTAAATGTTTTCACTGATAGTACATAAACTATATTTTCCACGTGCTATTTTCTCATATTTTCATACTGTGTCCACAACTTTGTTTAAAATAGTTTGTGAAATTCTGGATCTTGAATTTTTAATGTCAGTTGATTAAATAATGAGCATTTTTTGTACAAATTTTCATAAATGATAAACAAACCAGTTCCTCTTTTAGATATTGGCACATGGAAACCAAGAACTTTCATCATGTTCTGTGGTCAGCAACATTCATACAGTAATAACCTCCATTATAATTAGAATGTGAGTTCTTAATAGTGAAAGATACTTTATAGTGGTTTAACTCAGGCTAACAAAGAAATTTCTGTGAATTTAACCATGGAAAGTTTCTAGTTGCAAAACAAACATAGCACAGAGCCAGTTGAGATACTGAGTTGGCAGCTGTGGAACTGTTCAGTCTTTTATCAGAAAAAAAACGGTTCAGCCCGGTCCTGCAAGGAATGCTGTGTAAGAGAAACAGTTTGTCTCATTTAGACAGCAGAGGTGCCAATTAGTAATTTATCTTAGTAATTTATCAACCTGCTTTTTTCCATCAAGCATTGGGTGTGGCTGGTTTTGGTTTTCTTTCTCCTTTTCTGCATCAGTATTGAGCCTTTCCCACCACCCCACTGCCAGAGCCACGTGAGCTGATAGAGCAGTTGGGAGAGGTGGTTAACAGATTCTAATTTAGCTGCTCAAAAAATTTGCCCTTGCACAGGAAGTAACTTCATGGCTCTTTGTAGTATACTAGAGAGTAAAAATGCAGGAAAGAGATTAAAATGGAGGGGGGGAAAAATTGTTAACTTGCATGAAAATAATTCACAATGTAGAAGAATACATGTAAGTTCTTTAGCTAGATAAATTGGTAATACCAGGAAGACTGCTGGATATTGTAGGATATTTTTATATCCATTTCTGTTTAATTTTTATATCAGAGGCCTGGAAGAAAACGTCAAATTGCAGCTAAGTTTGCTGGTGACACAGAAATTGGACTGGTAAATAGGGACTCAGGAGTGTATAGTAAGCAGGGTTCATTTAGAATAATCACTTCAATGTTCTTCAGTGTGAATTTGTACCTTTGTGATCATTTGGTCAGATTTTGTGTGTGCTCAGAATTAATAAATACAAAAGTACAGAGAGAAATGTGAGATTGTGATAGATAACTGACATGACAGGAGCCAGTGCAGTTCTCTGAGTTCTGGAAAAGAGGAATAAAATGCCATTAATGTAATATCTGCCTGGTTTTAGGCAATTCTGGAATATTTTGTCCACTTTTGTTGTTTTTCTGTCTGAATACTTGTCAAATTAGAAGAGGTTGATGGTGAAGTTTCAAGATGAAATGGTACATGGTCAGGCAAATCTGCCTTCTGTGAGACTAAAGAAAACTGTGTTCTGTCCTAGAGAAATTAGTAAATAATGTAAATCCCAGTCTGATGGTGCCTATGCAAGAAGATTTTCTGCCAATGAGGGTTCTTTACATTGTAAATACGAAGGTATGACAGGATGCAACTAACAGAGCATAAAGTTAGGGGAATTTAGAAAGGAAATAAAGTGTAGGGTTTTTTTGTGAAAATTACTAAAAATGCATTGTGGATTTTGTTACTTAAAATCTTTAAAAGCAGATTGGCTTCTTTTTTCCCCAGAAGATATCTGGGTTTAACCAAGTGTTAGAACATTGGTACAGGAAACCAGTCATTACATTTTTAGAATGAAGAGAACAAGAATAGGTGTTTACCTGGCCTTCTTGTGTCCAATGTCAGTTAATTTCCTTTCAAGGGGCTTCATGGATATGAAGCTGTATTGTGCAGACAGGATTACAGTTGCTCTTGTTGAGTATAAAATGCTTATGTTCTTAATTACTTACAAAATGCACTCATTTTTTGAAAGTAAACCATTGCCTTCACTTTCACTGGCGTTCAGACAAAGGATTAATGATTATTACGTATTAAGACAATTATTTAATATTTTTAATTTAATACTGTATTAATATAATTTGTGCACTCTTCTTACAGAAAGATGTTGATGAAAAAACCAGAAAATGCCAGAATAAGTATAGATGCTATAGAAGAAGTAAAACATCTATTATTTAATGTCTATAAATAACCAAGTTTCTTCCTATTCTTCAGACTTTTGACCAAGAAAGTGTTGATTGTGATTCACTTTGGGAGGCCAGCATAGGGTTCAGCTTGCAACACGAAGCTGTTGATGAAAGATGTTGTTATAAAGACTGCAAGAATGCAATCCTGTGGTTAAAAGAGAAAGTCTTGGCTAATAGACATGCAGCTAATTAAGAGGGACATAAGGCATCTAGTGGACACTTCAGTAATTATAATCTTAATTTTTTTGAACATTACATATAGAGTGGTTTGCTATACAGAGAAATTTTTTATTGTTGGACTTTATGAATCTATACACTAAAATAGTTTCTTTTTGGCTTAAACAATGTAAAGCTGTCATCTGCCTTTTCTTAATGCCTTGTGCATCCTACTTCAGTTTCTAGTCCCTGGTAATATTAATTACGGGTAAAAATGATGTGGTCCTTAATGGAAATGGTGGTATTTCGGCATGTTTTTCTGCTACTTGTTCACTTTTATTGGTGTTTGGGGGTTTTTGTTAGCCAGGGGAATTTTATCAAAAAACACCTAGATGACTTATTCCTGCTGCTGTGGAGAATGTTTTGCCGTAGTTACTGGCATTTTATTAAAACATCTTGTTTCTTGTAACTTGAACTGAAAATGCCATTTCAGTTACATTGGAATTACCTGTTGGGATCAAAGCAGCACCTTCCAGGTTTCTGTAGTGTACGTTTGATGCAGTGTTAGGCACTTCAGACACTTCCAGCTCTAGGTCTTGCTGAGCATGGTTCAAAGAGAACTCAAAACACAAGCTTTTATTTCCACACCAGATTAAATGTGGAGTTTAAATGAGGAAAAGCATATTCTTTAATTATCAAATGGAAGTTTGGAGGAGATGATGGATGTTTATAAATACAAAGATGGTCACATGCAGTGGGAATCTTCCTAGTGCTTTTGTGTGCCCAGGCAATTACTTGAATATTTGGTTACAGGGACCTACACAGTTAGGAACTCAGTTAAAATACATCTTAAAATTATGGCAAATGTAATGACTAAGGAATGCTACAGTTTTAAGTATGTTTCAGATCAAGAAACATGTTTTAGTTGCAACTCCAGCGTAGAGATGGAGAGAAAGCTCATTTTATCCTACGTGCAAAGGTTTAAATTTGGTATGCAAGTTTGCAAAGCAGTATTGCAGTTACAGTGATGTAAAAGTCAGTTTCTTCCTGTATTTTTAACCTGATACCGTTTTGCATGTTTTGAATTCCCTCTGTGTTCTGATCAGAGCTCTGTACAGACTTCACTAACAGTTCTCCTCCATGGGATCACCAGTCTAATTATGAATCCATCATACAACGCATTTATGTTTAACTACTATTTTCTTTTTCACCATGCAAGGAGTTTCCTTCAATAAGTTTAAAACACTATTTGCCGTTAGTAGTGAGAGGGCTTTTATTCAGCAGATTAGAAGCTGATATTTTTAGTGAAGACACTGCTGGTCATGTCATTAGTGGTGTTTTCTGGACATTTGCCAAAATGTTGACATGGAAAAGGAAGCAGGAAAAACAGATAGCGGAGAACTGTTTAGGGAAAAAAAGTTTACATAAGACTAAAACTTTAATTCTTTTAAACATTCACACATTTGAAAAGCAGAGGGAATTTATAGTTGTACTTAATGCTGGTTTAGCATCATATATTCTCATAGATGATCGTGTTCTCTTGCATCCAAAGTGCTGTATTGGTTCCACAGTCTTTTGAAGGATTTTAAAACAGAATCATTTTTAATAGAAAATACTTGGAAGCACTTGGTGTCATTTCAATTATCCTTTCTCATATTTGTTGCCTCTGCTAAAATAATGGAGATGGAGGCTCACCCATACCTAGATGGATTCTTGCTTAAAGTCTGCTCTCAGCCTCTGCTTTGTACAAATTTAATCGTGATTTGAGCAACTGTAGCTATTCTAAAGTGTAAGTGTACCAGAAGAACAAGCTGTTCACGAATTTAATGCAGTATATGGAATTACCTAAAGGTTACGTAAGTCAAGCATATGAAGCACCCTGGTCTCTGTTAACTTCAGAGCAGCTAATAAGTCCTATCACCTGAAAGTATTACCATCAAAAAATAGTGTAATCCGCTAAAATACTCAAATTTGGCTTTTTATTTTTTAGTTAATTGGAATTTACCTATAGTACCACCATTAGGTTTTGAGAATTTGATGCTTGAATTTTCCGCTGTTACTTTAATATCATCAGATTTTTCAAGATTTTTACTGCAAGTTAAAAAAGCGCCGGCCTCGTAAAGTTGAGGGTTGTTAATGGCTCTTTACTTTGCTGGTTTCAGCAGTGGCTAACTTGTCTGATGACATCCTCAGTCACCTCTTATTATTTGCAGTTAAATTGTGGGCCTGATACTTTCCTGCTGTCTAAGGGCTTAGGTGGTCAGGTGATGCACATAAAGTGCTTTTCAGCTTTCTCAAGAAGGCCTCACAAGTGAAAGATTAATTGTAACATTAGTTTTCCTAAAAAGTAATATTTTTAGATATTTGGCGTCTTGTAAGCTAAAAGAGAGACAGAGTGAAAATATTTTTCCAGTGAGGGTGAGATTGTCTGTAGAAAAGTGCTGGTTTAAAGTCCAGTACCTTAAATGCGTAAATAAAAACTGCTCATCCGAATTCTTTTCTCACCTCTGACTCTTGAGGCTTTTGTTATTGTTTGCTTATAGCACACATACTTTATATCATATCTTTGGAAGACTTTCAGGATGGTATGTGGTGTTTTAATGTACTATTAGTGCCTGTTAGTGGAGAGCAATTAGGATGTCACAGAGAAATGACTTTGGAGCATCTTGCATCTTTCAGTAACAAGTCATGTAGTTTAAACAAGCTGAATCAGTTTTGATTTTCTCTTTCAGTTCTAGGCCTTCACTTCAGTTTGTTGTTGTGCTGGTGAAGACACATCTTGCAGATAATTGCATCAGCTGACACATGGAAGAGCGTCTGTGGCCTAGAAAAAGAGCTCTGTCACTTGTCAGTTTATGTATAAACACACACACACAGAATGGGTGAGCACTGAGCTCAATCATAATTCTTTCCCTCGCAAGTCTTCCATCCCAGTTTGAATTTATTATGGCTGGGGATATTTCAGCAAACTTGTTCATTACTCAGTTGTTTTATAAAAGTAACTTCAGATCCTTAGCTCTGTTCTGCTGTTCAGCAGTCCATACAGGAGATGAATGTCCTGGTGCTCAGTGCCGATGTGCTGCAGTGAGCAATGGAACTTACTGAGCCTTTTGTCCTCTCTTTATTGCCAGCATCACCAAAGAGAGCATTGTGGACATAGAAGGCGTTGTGAGGAAAGCATACCAGAAAATCGGAGGTTGTACTCAGCAAGACGTCGAGCTTCACGTTCAAAGGGTAAATTTTTGAGCAAACGGAGCACTGGTTAATTGTTTGATAGATTATCTGTTGAGACTGTCTGTCTGTCTACACATATAAACTTTGTCAGTAAGGAATCCCATGCCAGAGAAAGAAACTGCTTTAAACTACAAATTTCAGTGTATCGTATGTAAAAATTAAACACTTCTGGTTTTAAGATATTTGGAGTTTATATTTTCCTATTTTTATCTGCCATTTGAATTATGAAAGTAAAGTATCTCACTAGAGCAATTTGGCTAGGAAAGCTTGTAATTCTAGTTTTTGGTTCTTAACTGCAGCAGATACTGGAATAAAAAGTCTGCTTCTTTTTAAGTGCAAGTCAGGAGTTTCTTCTTTATCAGAGTTACAATCTTCTCAGTACAATGGACTGGAATACATAATTCTCACAGAAATAAACTCTCACTGGCTTACATGGAAGCTTTTGAAATCTAAAGTTCCTGGAGCTTGTGCTGTAGGGGTAGAGGAAGTGTAACTTTATAATTTGTTTAAATAGAAAGCATATTTAAACCTTTATGTAATATCCTTTTCTTCTAAAGGTTTTTAACTAAACTGTATGCCTACAATACAGCTGAAGCCCAGTCGCCTCAGGAGTAGAGCACAATGGCTATTATGGCAGTGAGGTAAATTTCAGCTAACAGCATTGGGGAAAATCTGCAGATTTTGGAGAAACATGTTTTAATATGTGTGCAGATTATCCTATGCTTGATTTTTCTGAAAGAACATCAAATTCACTGCTCCTCTAGGAGCAATACTAGGCTGTAAGGCACAGCAAGGTGGTTTTCATTCTCTCATTGTATTTTAGGTATCTCATAAACTTTTGAATCTGAAACAGCTCTTTCAGCTATATTCAGATGATAAGTAAATTATAGATTAACAAGGAGAAGAATGGGATGGTCTTGCTGGAATCAGAACCTAAAAACACAGTGAAATCTGGTAGATTCAGAGCTGTCATTCGTGCCAAAAGGCTTGTCCCTCAGGCTGTATGAACTTGCTCAATTTGGTGCTTCCCAGAAGAAAGAAAGATACTTTAAATCTTTCAAAGGGAAAGCAAGAAGTAAGCACTTCAGTATTGTCCTGAGAATGCAGCGTGTATCTCAAGTGCTGGAATAAAATCACAGCCTTAGAGCGAGCACCCTATGCAAACACTGTTTCAAGTCTCTGCTAGAAATATCCTTTTGTAAATCCCACCTCCTTTTGAGCAGAGCCCCGTGCTATTTCTGTTCTTTCTCAATTTCAGATCTATGTGATCAGTTCAGCTGAACCCCGACTGCCCTTACAGCTGGATGATGCTGTTCGACCAGAAGTGGAAGGAGAGGAGGTGAAAACTTCGCATCCTCAAATGCTTTTTATTGTCTTTGTAGCTGAACAAAAGCATGAAAGCCAGTCAACTTCCTTAATGTGGTGATTCTGGGGGTTTGTTAGGCTTGCATTTTACTTCCTTTGTGCTATCCAGAAGTGTGTTCAACATCTCTATAGCTTTGATGTCTGCTGAACTGCAGTAGAAGGTCAAAACCAGAGGGTTTCCAATCTTGTGTGTGTGTCTGCTGCATCCTCATAGTTGGGTTCTGCCTGTGACCTCTGGGGGAAATTTCACCTTAAGCTTTGCTGTGCTGCTGGTTTACTGTATGTTCTTTCTAGAATGATCTAGAAGTTCTGCTGAACACAGAACTAACCCTTGGCTTTTAGCCAGAGGGTGTTTTTCTCCATTGATTTTGTTTTGTTGAAGTTTTGGTTTTGTTTGGTTTTTGGATGTGTGTGTATTCACTATGTGCTTTTGCACAGGATGGAAGAGCTACTGTAAACCAGGATACAAGACTGGACAACAGAATCATTGATCTGAGGGTAAGGAACATGCTGCAGGCTTGCCTGCAAGTGTTTATTCTTCCTTTCTAATCCATGAAGCAATAAAAGTCGTGGGTTTGATGGAATTGTATTGTTGGCCAGAAGAAAAAGAAATATGGTTTTGTGGTTTTGCGTGGTATTATGAAAGCACAGGATTTTGGAATCCTAAGTGTTCGCCTTTACTGACATTAATTAAAGAACATATATTGGTAGTTCAAAGGCAAACATTGATGATTTGACATGTGGCCATGTACATCCAGGCTTTTTATCTGCAAAAGTCAAAGGTGACTGAATAGGGACAGTTTAGAGACATTTTTTCTCAGATACAGTTTTTGTTATCCAAAACCTGTAAAGCGCTCAGTTTTGAAGTATAAGATGGAAGTTCTGAGTTTTAACGGGCAGTTGAGGTGCTGTAATGCATGTCTTGACAGAGAAATTGTACCAGGCCACGATACCAATCTCATTCTCTTTGTATCTTCCACAGCAGTCATGTATTTTCCTTTTTTTTTCCTGAAACCCGTTTCTTTATCCAGGTCATAGAGACCCAGCCTTCTGTGAATTCATAGACCTCCCAAATGTTTACCATTTCTGATCAGCAGCAAAATACTGTCTACTAAATCACTTACAGAACTTTGATTCTTTTTTAATGAGACAGCAGCTAACACTTAAGTGTGTAAGTAACTAACCGTCACTGACTTGAGGCATCCTGGCCTTTTCCCAGGCTTTTTAGCCATTTTAGGCTCTCCACGATAAAATTTTAATCAGCGTTGACTGAAGACTGTGCTTAGCTCTTTTTTTTTTTTTTGATACTTAATACTGCCTTCACAGTTCTTGATAATGGCAGTTTCTCAGTAAATCAATCTTTGCACCTGAGACACTAAACAAAAAAGTCATTTATTGGAAGATTTGGAAAGGTTCTGTCACTGAGATATGTAGAGCATTTCAACATCTGATCTCAGTATTTCAGCAGCTAAAACTACTTGTGCCAGTTGTTTTACTTGTACCAAAATTAATTGCTTCTCACTTCACCTTGTGTACCATACTGAGTAACTTCAGTTTGTGATTACTTTTCAGGATACTCAGTTTCTCATCATATTGGTCTCTTCATCTGTCTTAAATTAAGCTGTTAATGAAAAGAATTCTATACTAATGATTGAAAGTGAAGATGATTTGAAGGATCATCATCTTATGGTAGTGCTAAGGCAGTGTACTGAACTGAAGGGAGAAATCTGGGATGCTTGAAGTGCAAGCTTTACTTGAACATCTGGTGATGAATAAAAATAACCAACAGCACTCCAGGGAAACCTAAGAAAATCCATTAAATTGAAGAAACACCTGTATAAAATACTGGAAGGAGCCATGAGCCCCAAAGAGAACAGAGAAATTATACAAAGGGAAATAACGTTTAGAAATACTGGGTGAAAATGGCTCAGTGGTATCCTTGGCTGTAATGTAGTTGAGGGTATCTGCAGAGCAAAGCCTAAGAACAGGTAAATAGTAATGGAAAAAGAAGGAAGACTCATGCCAGAATAAACACAAGAGATGGAATGGAAAGGGCTGCACTAAAGTTCTTCTGTCCCTGTACACATCCAGTAGTCCAGCATGACCCTACCAATACTCCTGAAATATCTTTGTCAGTACAGCAGCAGGGCATTAGTTGTCAGTATTCTGCCTGGAGGGTGCAGCTGGTGACCTAAGTGGATGTTGCTGTAACCTCTTGTAACTGATGTGTCCCAACCACTGTTGGGACACCATTTCTTCAGCAATGTCTGGCACCTTGTTTTGAGCTCTGAACCTTAACTCTGTGTTAAGAAGCTGTTTTTCTCCTTAGCTCCAACAGCTGCTGCAGTGTGGTGCTAAACAGCTGTTTCATGCTGAACAGGAATTCAGGTTAGCTTTTCATGGAGTTGGTGGAAGGATGAAATGCCAGATCTCAGTACTTCGGTGTCTGCATCTCATCCTCTGCATACACCTGTGGCTGGGTGTGATCTGGCCTGAGCTTGCCCATGATTAGGCTTGCGTATCTGTCTTGCCTTCCTCCTCTGCACAGGAAGAGTTTCTGTCTCAGACTGTGTCACATTTCTGTGTGTTTTTTCTGTTGCACCTTTCATTATTTGTTTCAGAACAAAAGCAGGTTTTAAACAATTATGTGTTACTTTAATCTGGTTTTTTAAAGGGAGTGCTGAATAAGTAGAGAAAGTATTTAATGAAGAAAGGGGAAATTTCAGTGAGAACATGCGCATGTAGATATACATGTATGTATATTATATATATATATATATTTGCATCCTAAGCATTGTATGTAGTGGAATCACAAGAGTAGGAATACAAAGAAACTGAGATAGTAGTAATTGATTTTCAGTGATTTGGTTCCGTAGACTGAAGCTACTGGAGTACAAATGGGGCTTCAAAGAGCCTTTAGTGTTTCAAATGCACAGCATAAGGAGGCATGTCCTAAGGAGAATTGGAAAACATGATGTGTTGTCTGAAACCGTTGTTCCCAAGCTGTTCCATCTAGGAAAACTAAGTCATGGGCAACAGGGAAGAAATGTTAACAGAATAGTTCTAACAGAGATGCTGTGATGATCTGTTCCTACAAGCGTGGGAGGAAGTCCAGCCACAGATAAATGTATCATCTAGTTCTGGTTTCCTCAGTGCCCCAGTTTTTTAAGGAAGAAGGAGGTCACTGAACATAAAAATAAGGACACTGTTATTTTGAGAAAGAGTTAACAGACTAAATGCATAGATCTTGGTTAGGCTCAGACTAAAAAAAGTCCTTTGTTTGCAAGTAAAATAATTTTTGTCTGTAAACGCAGTATTTAAAGTAGTTAAGTAATTAGCTAATTTTAAGTAGTGATTAACAAAGGAGTTAATTAGATAGAGCCAAGTCACGGTAAAGTGGAGCTGTGAAACTCAGTTATTACATGAATGAAAAAAACTGGATTTCTGGAAATAACAGCACTCCATCCAGCTATGATGTATACCAAGGAAGGTTTGATTATGATGCAATACAAGAAGTGTAATTAATAATAAGGAAATTACGTTAGTGAAGATGAAGGATGCAAAGTATGTTGTAAAGATTGCAAGACTTCCACTCTTGTGTACATGTGAAAGTAGACTGAGTATTGCGGTGAATAATTACAATCTTGCATTTTGTTTGCTGACAAAGGTCTCTCAGAAGTGTCTGGTAGTTTGGGGTTTTTTAAGGTTAGGAATGGGAAGTACTTAAATGCCAAGATGCCAAGCTACTGCTGTAGTTGTTATTGTGATGTATGGAGAGAAAATGGTGATTATTTAGGGCTGAGGGGTTTTTGAAAGTCATTTCCAGAGAATGATTACTGGGGAAGAATGAACCTGTTCCTGGTGGCTTAACTCATAAAATACAGATCACACACTTGGATTAGAAAAGTTGGAGTTTTAGAGAAAAGAGAGCTGGTAAGAAGAAAGGAAAGTCCTTGTATAGACTAGATTTTCTTTCACATAACCACAGGTGATTGTGAGGAAGGCACTGTTGACCTAAGTATCAATTTTTCACAATGGCTTAATGAACGCCAAACCACTTGATCGTAGAGCTGTTTGATTTACCATTCACTTACCAAAACAGTTAAAAAGGGCAAAGTAGAGCACTGACTCTGTTTTTAAATCTTTACTTTTGTGCTGTTCTTAAGTTTCACTGAAGTATTTGGTGGTGTGTAGACTTCTCAGGTCTGTAAAAAGTCGTACAGAAACTGTATTTCATGAAGTTCTGTGGTAGGTGAAAAGCAATGAAGAAAGCAATTGTGAAATACTGATTCTTGTAGTTTGCTTCTTAGAAATACCAGTTCAGGTTTATCCAGTTTTACATTGTTTAAAAAAAACAATGGAGAAAAGACAGTGAAAGAAACACTAACTCTTGGGGTTTACTTCTCAGTTTGTGTTTGAAAAAGTCTGAGGAAAAAATCAATTCAGATTCACCCAGGTTTACAATGGACCTGACTGATGCCCTTGCTCTGGCTTATTTTTTATGTTTAGCAGGACTTTTATCTTAACGGTGTCTGTCCAAATGTGACTTGAATTATATGCCTTTTGCAGTCCTGTTGCTACAATTGTGTCTGCTAATGCCCAGCTCATTGAGACCAAAGCAAAGCCTTTTTAGGGTCAGTATTATCCTGTTTATACTGCTCAGGATAGAGCATTAACATTAAACTGTATCTTTTGTAGTTTATGGATGTCAGGCTGTGTTAAGTGATAATCCAGCTGTACACTGATCTTAATGCACATTTTTTTCCGAATACTTGATTACTTCTAGCTTGATTTCATTGTGTTGGATTCAATTTCCTCACTGCAAAAGCTGTGTCTTTCCTGACTGAATCCAAGCTGTAATGAACAAGCAAATGTACAGTTTATTTTCGTGTGGGAAGTGATTTGGCAGTGGGTACATACACAGTCCCAGTTATTTAGACATCAAACTCCATGTTCATATATTCTTATACTATAAGTAATATTGAAATTTGAATAAAAGCTGGCTTCAGTCACTTTGGGGTTAAAAAAAACGTTATTTAACATAAATTCTATTTTCTAGCAAAACCTTCATTTGTCCTGTATATAGTAGAGGAATTGCAAAATTAGTTACATTATTTAAAATAATGGATATTACTTAAAAGAATATAGATTGCATTATTTAGCCAACTGTGTATTTACTGGTTGTTCCTGGTGGAGGATAGGTAGCTACAGCAGGCAGACAGAAAAGCAAAAATGGGAGGAGAGCAGAACAAATTGTCCAGCTGATGTGAGAGTAAAGAGGAAGTTCACAACTTGTCGTGTGTGTGCGTCAGTCTCACCTCTCTGAGATATGATCACGGTGGTTTGAACCATCCTCAATTCCACTGAAACACATTTGGTAGCACACGTGCCTGTTGTTCTGACACTGCAGCTTCTGCCAAATGAAAAGTGATAATTGTTTTTATAATCTTACAATGCTCAGTTTTATCATTAATACCTTCCTTTCTGGCATTTGAATAATAAACATACAGGTGAAATTAGAGTGAGGTTATGACTGAAACTTGTACTTCAGCATTGTTCCCCAAACTTTTCTTCTGCTCTCTGTAACAAAGGTGATTATTGAAAATAATGAGTTTTTCTGTAAAGTTATTTGTTTAGACTGAGTTAAAGCATTAACATTGTTAACTGCAACAGCATTTAAGTGTCATAAGTTTGTTTTTGTGTCTGCTTAACTCTTGAAGGAATATTGACTATCTTTGCTATAGTCTCAGGTAAGATCATTTGTCAATATGTATGTGGAAGGGTTCATATTGGAGTAAACACTACACAAGAAGAATGCCATGGAAGTGGCATTTTTTTAAGACAAAGGTAAAAATCAATTAATTTTGGCAGCTGTCTCTGCCTTTAGTTTGCTGTATTTTACCTAAGTGTGGAAGCTCAAATTGTGGCTGTGTTACTTACCATTGTACCAAACATGTTGCTATATATACCAGCATCTCAGTTATGGAATTATTTTCTTCAAATGAATTTGTTCTATTTGTATTCTGATAATCACACCAGTGCAAAGAATGTTATTATATCTGAAAAGGTTTTTCTCCATTTTTAAAATACTTGGAAATTGTAGTGGCACATAAAATTGAGGTCATTGACATGACTCCACTGCACATTGCCAGATGCAGTTCTTTAGGAGCTTATCTCAGATGTGTTGTTGGTCTGTTTAATTCTTACAAGGAGGCTGCAGTATCACAAATTCCCAACAGTTATCCATGTTGGCAGTCTCTGAATGAATGGACACTGAAACTCAGCCACCTTTGGTGGAAGAAGAGTGGTCTTGTCAGAGCTAATTTGAGGTATGGAGAATTGCTGCTTGTTCTTGGGCTATAGTTAAATCAAAGCTTCAGTGTCTAGTTCTGTGAATTTGGCTGCTTTCGTAAGTGCTGTTTCTAAGCATAATTTATCATTATAGGTGGCTTAGGAAGACAGAATCCTTGCCCTGCATCCTCACAAAGGACAGGAGGAGTTACTGCCTGATGAACCTTTGTTACTGCAGAGCTGTGTTAGGTATTGACTGGCTGTGTTTCTTGAACAGTTTTAGTTCAGACCATGTGATTGCTTTCAGACTGGGTTTAGCAACTAGTTTTCTTTTTCCTGGGACTGTTTGACTACTATATAGAATACTACTGCATTCTCTGCTCTGGCATGAAACTGCTGTTGGTTCACACCAAAGGTAGAAGAGGCGTTGTTTCTGTCCTGCTTTATGTAAATGTTACACATCTTCTCTCTTAGCAATTTTAGATGTGTTTAGTTAATCAAAAACTTTATTGGGAAACTCAAATGTGGCTGTTAAAGTTGTCAATTCTTTCACCTTTCAAGTAGGAGATGGTTAAGAAGAAAAAAATCCCTTTGAATCATCATGGTACTTGGATGTAACACTGCCAAATCATGCCCATAACTCAGGCAATCTTGCCATAGGTCTGATTCTGGGAGACCAATGTGAAAAAGGTGAAAAACTTTTAGGGTACTTCTGTAACTGTTGCTCAAAACCTCATTTCCTTCATTTTGAACACTTGAGGTAGCGGCTGTGGTCTATCAGACGTGGTTTATCAGACAGTGAGAACTGCTATTATTTACTAGTCTCAACCACTTACACGCCTGAAATATTTCATTGGTCAGCTAAAATGGCAAATAACTCCAAACAGCTACAGAGCTGCAGTATTATTGCAGTTTTCTCTTTGGGTTGGTTGGTGAAGGGATGTCTTTATCTTGCAGAGATGATGGATGTAGCTTTATTTCAGCATTTCTACTGACTGTCTGTCTAAATTTGGCTGCGTATATAATTTGTTTTGGTTGGGGGTTTTTTGTTTTGTGGTTTGGTAGGAGTCATGTGAAAAAGCCCACAAGGCCTTTCTTACCCTAACTGAAAAGCTGGGTGCTGTTCAGAAAGAGAAGTAAACAGTGCTGTGACGCAGGTTGTCGTAAGGAACCGTTCTCTTGGTCGTTTGCAGGAACTCGTTGGTCTTTTTGTACCCTTTTAGGCTGCTCACTGTCACGTTTGAGATGCTGAAAGCACAAAATCAGATATGGGTTCAGAGCTGACGCCTTGCAGTCTTTGCAGCAGTCACTAAGGTGGTTGTTTTATTCTTCATGCCAAAAGTGTTCAGGAACATTTAGTGTAGGTATTTGCTAACCAGATGAGCAGCTCAATTGTGTCACGTGCATAAACAAAAAGAAAATGATCAATTCAGCTAACTCTGCTTCTGTTTTTAGCTAAATGTGCTTTTAAAGTAACGTGAAAAGAAGAACTGCAGTTCATATCAACAGGTGTTATGAGGGCTGCTTAAATGTTGGGAGTTTAGACCTTGGGTTTTGGATGTTTTTGTGGCAGTGTTGTACATGGTTAACACGTGGCTGTGTTTTTACATGGAAAGTGTTGTATTTGATAGCCTTTAACAGACAGACATTTCTACCTTATGTAAGTTATTAATGATTTTGCTCTTATCATGCACTGTGTATTCTGCAGCTGTTATAGTTCTGTGTGCTGAAAGCTTTTTAATAGATTTAGTGCTTTTATTCGATTTCTTACTATAAAACCTTTATTTGCAGAAGCACATCTCGTAAATCAGGTTTTTTTTTTTAATGTAGAATTGACCATAGTGCCTCATTTATAACTGAATATGCTATAAATTGAAATTAATAATTTCTCTGGTTTCCTTTGCTGTTTCCTTCTGTGTAATAAACAATTAGTGATTTGCACTTTTCGCTGTTTAGGCAGATACAATAATCAGGTATTCCTGAGGGAAGAGATTCATTCTTCCAACTGTCCAGAAGAAGTAATAGAGTCAGGAAAAACTAACTTAGGATTCATTATTTTATCTTCTTCTTATAGACCTCCACTAGTCAGGCAATCTTCTGCCTTCAGTCTGGTATTTGTCAGCTTTTCCGAGAAACTCTTATTCGCAAGGGATTTGTGGAAATTCAGACTCCCAAAATCATTTCAGGTATTGTATATGTGATCTGGCAGCTACAGGTATGCTTCTTTTACAGTTGCTCAGCGTACCTATCTGACAAAAATTTAGTAAGTTTTTATTTAAAAAACATAAAAGTTTTCTTTCTAGCTTAGATGCAACATAGCAAACTTCTGTGAGTTGTTCTTTACTTTTCTCCTGACTTGGGCTGTTAAAAGAATGACAAGAAAAATGCTATATATACCTGATTTATGTAGTTGGCAATGCATGTGAATGTTTAATTCTGATCATATGCATTACTCTTCCAGTCAGTGTTCTCAGTGTTGAGCACTGCCTGTTACATTCTCAGTATAAAAAAATACCACTCTAATTTAGATTGAAAAAGCAGATAACATCATAAAGACGTTGCAACAAACATATCATGATATAAAATATGATGCCATTATATGGCACAATTTGTCACTTCTTTAGCAATGAGAATGTGGCAATATGCAAGGTGGTAGACCTTTTTCTTTTTGGAAATGAATAACAGCTTCAGCCTTAAAGTCTGGAAATGTAGATTTTGCTTCTAGTTCTTTTAGTTTGCTGTATTGTTTTCAAAAGTCCAGTGGCTTGATTTACTGATGGAGGTTTTTCTTCCATCTTATTAGTGCTCTTTGAGGTTTTGTTGATGCCACTGAGATACATGGCATGGAAAATCAGAGCAGAACATTGGTTGTTACTATGTTATTGTATGTACATTCATAAAGTGCACGTGTTTTGCTTACTGAATTTTATGCTTCTGTGTTTATATTTTGGAAGACAGCTCTTGAGTGAGATAAAAAATGAGCTTTTTAACGAAATATATGTAAGCAACTATTCTTTCAACATTAAAAGTGTCATTGAACTAGGAGATTGGATGACTTTTTCCTATGGAGACAGTTCTATAGTATGAAGTACTAAAAGGCTCCCAAGTAGTTTATCTATGTAGGACCTTTGAGGAAGTGTGCAGTGTACCACTGAAAGCAAGCAAGCATCCCACTGTGTGGGTGAGACCATATTTTGTAAAATTAACTAAGTTAAGTCAATGCAGTCCTAATTAAACTTCCAATTTGAACATCATTAACTGTTGTAAGATTTGAGGTTTTACAAGTTACCTGTGTTAGGCCACTGTACCTCTCATGTCACACACCGGGAATTGGCAAGGTAAAGTGGTGCAGTTTTGGTAGGTGCTTTGCACTGAGGGGTACAAATGCATGTGATCCTTGTTGCTTTAGCTCTCTATGAAAATTGCCTCAAACTGAGAAAAAGCTTTATAGCTTTGGCTCATGCCCTCTGGTAAATCTGATATTGGCTGAGAGATATTTATGCCTTCAGTTAGAGAGGATGGTCCTGGCAAAACAGGGTATGCACTTTGATACCAGGCTCTGCAGTAAAGCCCTGGCAGCCTGAGCCACTGGCAGAGATTGGTTTCCACAGAAATGTGGGGTTCCGGGTAGATGTGTTGATGCAGACGTATTCTCTGCTGGTCTCACTCTTAAGGTGAAGGTCAGCTGGAACAGTAACATTTTAAACTACCCCAACTAAATCTGCAGGTTTGCAAGACAAGGTGTGACAGTCCTGAGCTGCAAAATTTACCTTGGCATGAATGAATGGATGCAAATATATCTTATTCCTCTAATATGCTTTGAAGAAAAATCTCTTTCTGATCTTTAAATGTAAGACAAATAATCTATCATTCTACCTGTGATTTATTTTTTACATTTTTATTTTAATAATTGCTTAATTTTATTGCAATAAGTCCTTATAAAAGCACTTGCTTTCTAGCTGCCAGTGAAGGAGGAGCCAATGTGTTTACTGTATCCTACTTCAAAACCAATGCCTACCTGGCTCAGTCCCCACAGCTGTACAAGCAGATGTGTATATGTGCTGACTTTGAAAAGGTTTTCTGCATCGGGCCAGGTAAGAAAAGCTTTGCTTTATGCAATGTGTGAAGTGTGCCCTGGTGGCTTTTAGCAGCTGTGGTACAAGTGAGATAACACACACACACACTAAAGCTTTGAGTGGTTTCACTTAGTGTAGTTTCACTTGCCAAACACAAATTGCAGTTGAGGCGACTGATGACAGTAAAGTGACAGAGAAGCTGCTGTACATGTACCAAACAACATTACTTAGAACAAGCTTACTTTTAACTGGGCTGTCAGTAAATAATAAAAAAATGAATAATTTCTAGTCCCATGCTCTCTTTCTCAGAAGCTGATAGGAGATGGCCTCTTTAGGTGGCAATACAACAGGTTTTTTTTTATGACATCAACTGGTTTAAAGATACATAACCTCTAAATGCTGGAAAACAAGTCAATAACAGTGTATGAAACAAAAAAAAATTCCAAGTAATTCAGAAGATCTTAAATTTCTTTGTAATCACTAACAGGTGAGTCATGGTTTGTGGGAAGACATGTTTATATTAGACTCATGTACCCATCCCAGAAGATACAACATGTACAAGTCCATTTCCTCTGAAAAAGGCAGTTTTCAAATCTGAAAGTTCTTGTGTGCTTGAAAGCTTGTCTGCTTTTTCCACTTGTATCTGTGGGTCTAACCAGAGATCATGCCTCTCTGTGGGTTGTGTCTGTCTTGTATCCTTTGAGTACTACAGCTGCAGTAATGCTGTCACTGTTATAAATGATGCTCTGAGGCTGCTGGTTTCGTGTCTTTCAGTGAGAATTTTAATGTCTAAAGACAGCATGTCTATCTAATCCAAATGCTAATGATTGCTATTTTTCCAACTGAAATGGTAATTTCAGGTCAGTTAAGATTTCTGTTGTTTACTTTTACAGTATTTAGAGCTGAGGACTCCAATACACACAGACACCTGACTGAGTTTGTTGGTCTGGATATTGAAATGGCTTTTAATTATCACTATCATGAAGTGGTAGATGAGATTGCAGATACCTTGGTGCAGATATTCAAGGGGCTTCAGGAAAGGTAATAAGAGCACTTCCTTTTTTAATGAGCAACTTTCTTTGTTTGTGTGGTCTCTTGCAGTGTGGTATGAAGTAGGCAAGCCTTTTATGCTCAGTTTGTCAGATGATCACTGGTAATCTGATTTACAACACGACTTCAAAACATATTTTTGCTTTGCTCTTAACTATTTCTTTGTGCCTGACTTTTAAAGTTCACTCAAGCCATAGGCCAGTAAACTACTTTTAGCAGCTCCTGAAGTATGCTGGCTTGCACTAAGAAACTTGCCGTCTGCTGTTGAAAGGACTTCCTAAGAGTACTGATCTATCAGTAATTTAGATTGTCCTTTTTGTGCCACTACTGGTACATTGTTCTATTTCAAAAGTTATTTTAATATTTACTATATAAGAAAGTTTTTCTGAATAAAAATTATTGTACCAGCCTGCATTTGTTCCATGATAACAGCGAGGATTATTTTCTGTTATTCACGGTCTAACCATTAAAAGGCCAGGCTAGAAGTTTAGGAAGTGGTTTCCATTTGCTTACAAATTAGACTGTTTTGCCAGCAGAAATGCAAATCTTCAACTGTCCAGAAGGAAATTTCTTACTTGTGTTTGGATATTACTCACATCAAAAAAGATAAATAAGGTAAATACTACAAATCAGGATTCCTCAGTGTCTTTACTGTGAAAATATGACGTAGTCGATTATTTCTTACAAAAGGAATTAAACTGAAGTAATAGTGAAATATTAACATCCATGAAGTAGATGCATTAACATTGTTGAAACAATTCATTACAGAATTTCTCCAGAAGTGGCTTTAATACAGTTTTTATGTTGCAAGAGAGACCTCTTGTGGCAAAATCACAAAATCATTATTAGGTGCAGGTTCTTGACTATTTTGTGTTTGGCTTCTGTTCTTGTTTCTTTGTCTGTAGATTCCAAACTGAAATTCAGACTGTGAGCAAACAGTTCCCATGTGAGCCATTCAAGTTTTTGGAGCCGACTCTGAGGCTGGAATACCGTGAAGGTGTGGCCATGCTGCGAGAGGCTGGTGTGGAGATGGGTGATGAAGAAGATCTCAGGTACTTGGCAGTACAGGACTGTGTCAGAGTCTTGGGAAAGTGGTAGTGAAATGTCAGTTTTGTACTGTGCACCTGACAGCCCTCAACAAGGAACCACAGCTTTTAGAGGAATAAACAGCATTTCTGTCCAGATCTCTTGACAAGTAAATGAGTGGATGTGAAAGTAGTCCTTTCTTTTAATGTAGACTATGGGTACAAACTCTGAAATCTTAAAGAAAATAACTTGCAACATAAAGTGAGAACAACTTGAACCTTCTAAGGAAAAGAAGTATTTGTTTGTCCAGCAATTGCAGTCTTTAACATGAATTGTCACATGTCTTTGAATAGGATTAAACAAAAAAATTGTGCTGCTTTAAGGTCTTTCTGTTAAGCAGCACCTTTCCATTTCTTCCTTCCACCCTTCAGGAAAATGATTAAACAATCTTGATGAATTCCCGTTGATTTACTGAGAGGTGGTTTAATTAGCAGTTTATATATAAACTTTACTAAAGACATTTAATGAATTAAAACATTTGTGTTCTACCCCATAATATATCCAGCACCATTAGGATAGTGTGTGATTTTAAGTTAAGTGATCTGTGCATCAAATAAAGTCCATCAAATCATAGAAGTTTGATGGAGGAAGATTGTTTCCTCAACAACTGTTCATGGTGTTTCTCAGTTACTGTGTCATACACAAGATGTATGGCAATAGGAAATAGAGTACACAGTTCTTTAGTAATCATAGTATGGTGACTAGGAAGAAGTTATATTGAGAGCAAGAATATTTTTAGGTACCAGTTAACTTAAGGGATTTCTAGGACCAATACGAAATATTTAGAAACAAATAAATATGCTTTTTTTTCTGCAATTTCTGTGTGCACAACCCAAAACAGTCAGAAACAAATACTAGATTTTCTAAGGGTCAGGGTGCAGCAGATCTGTAGCTTGTAATATTTTGGGCTTTATGAAGTATATTATCAGTACAAGTTTAAATCACTTCGTTTTAATGATGATAATCTTTTGCAGCACACCTAATGAAAAGCTCCTGGGACGCCTGGTAAAGGAAAAGGTAACAATTGTTTAAGAATAAATAAATTTGTCACTGAATCTGAAACCTGATGTTGTGGAGTTATAGGGTTGGTGATTACCATTTTTTAATTGACTGCATTCCCATTTTGGTGCTGTGTATTTCATCTACTGTCAGTTTTGTCTTTGTCAATAATAAGCTGTTTCAAACCATTTTCAATCTTTTATATTTATTTCTCTCATATGTTATACTGAGGACACCAAACAGGCTAATATGTTCCAAAGCCAGTTCTTAGGAGAATTTTAAAAAAAAAAAAAAAGGCAGACCAGATTCTAACAAAATCTATAGGAGAAGATGAGATCTCTGGGAGGAAAAGAAAGTACCTGTTAGAGCAACATATTTTACTGCTCAACATTTTAAAGTTTACACTAGAAGTAGTATTGAAAAACTGAGAAAGAATGTACCACTTTTATTGATAACGTGGACAATATTGTGGGAAGTTATTGGGAAATTTTTTAGAATTTTATTTCGAAGATTCACTGATTCTGTCTTTCTCTTGTAATTTGTTCTTCATGTAGTTTTCTCTTGTACTAATTGTTCTAAATTACCTTTTTTCAGTACGACACAGACTTCTATATTCTTGACAAATATCCTCTTGCTGTGAGGCCTTTTTATACAATGCCAGATCCAGCCAACCCTGTAAGTAAAATGCCTTCTTGTTGTCAATGGGGTTTTTTTTTCCTTTTTTTTCCTTTTTTTTTGAGTTTAAATTATTCCATGTAGGGATAACCTGACAATGCAGATACAGTATATTTATATGACCATGGAATCATTGAATGGTTTAGGTTGGAAGGGACCTTAAAGATCATCTAGTTCCAGCCCCCCTGTGATCTGCTGTTACAATTAAAATTCTGATAACAAGATCAGGTCAGGGTTACATGACTTCCAGAATGTTTTCAGTTACTCCTTACTTGTGAAAACATACCAGAGGGAAATTAGCAAAAACTGTGAGAACTTTGTTAAGAGATCTCCATGGTCAAAAACACCACTGAAAAGTGACAAAAACATTCTTCTAGGGCAGCAGATGCTTTAGCAGAAAATAGGCTTTTTTTACAACTTTGGGTATCGTAAGTGAAGTGATTGAGAGGTGAATATTTGCAACCTGTGGAACTGGTGGTAGGAAATAAACTCCTCTTTGTGTTTCCAGAAAACCTCTAACTCGTATGATATGTTCATGAGAGGGGAGGAGATCTTGTCTGGAGCTCAGAGAATTCACGACCCCCAGCTGCTGACAGAAAGAGCAAAGCATCATGGCATTGGTAACAAGGCAGTTTGAAAGAACATAAGTCATGGTTGGATTTTTGTCCTTTAGAGGAAAAATTTGGGGCAGAATTTGTTATATGAGTAGTAAAAATCAGTGTTCTGTTTCATTCTTACTGTTAATCCATCTAATTCTGTTTAACCATCTAGAGTGGTGGTATTAAGAAACTAGTGAGTCTTCCAGCAACACCTTGTTGAATAGTTTATTTAGTTTTGTTATTTAGTTTATTTATTTTTTATTTATTATTTAGTTTATTTAGTTTTATTAGTTTATGATAGTTTTATTAATAAAATGATATAAGAAAACTGTTACAGTCATAATTTGTAGATAGCCCTGGGCAATTTACGTGTTCAATGAGTAAAACCCCACTGTTAGTTTGTACATTTTTTGTTGTGTTTGTAGTCCTGCAGTCACCTGTCTGTTTGGCTTGGGATTTATTAAGCAGGTGAGAAACCAGTATTTTTCCTTTCTAGATTTGGAGAAAATCAAGGCTTATATTGACTCCTTTCGGTTTGGTGCACCTCCACACGCAGGTGGTGGAATAGGTAAGTATCTGTCTTTTATTTAGCCTGAGCTTAACTTACACTGCTCAGTCCCAAGCAGAGTTCAGTACAAAATTCAGAATAGTGGCCTTATTAAGTAAATTTGTGGGACTGTTTATCCTGGAGAATTTAAGGAAAGAAGCTCAAATGTAAAGATCATCATAAAATAAACAGGCAAAATATTAATGGCACAGTCTGGCAAGTTTAGAAAGGAGGTGATCACTAGAAAAAGTGCCACCTCACTAGCCAGGTGCATCACTTTCAAATTTTACTAATGAGGAAAATTTAAGGAAGCAAGAAAATAGTGTATTACATGTGAATTTATCAAAGCCATCGTCATACCAACAGCCACTGGTCTCTGTGTATTTGATGAAGCTGTTCTGCAGTGAGAAAAAGAAGTGATTACTTCTTCTTCTGTTTGGGAGCATGCAACATTTGCAGGCAATCCAAAATAATTTAGGTCAGTCAGAACTGACATCAAGGAAACTGAAGCTGCATCTTTTCTTCAGGGTAGGTGGTCCTCGTGGCAAAGTACCAGCCAAACAGGAGATGCCACGAGAATTAACCCTGGGTTCAAGGACCTTAAAGTGGAAACCTTAATCCAGGAGGTGTATGGAAAAAAGTGTGCCTCTGGGTTCCACCCCATCATGGCTGGGGTGCTTATAGCCCCATGAATTAGGAAGTTCCATAATGGGAACAGCTCAGTGCACAGGAACTGTGCTCACACTGCTGTGTGAGGCTGGCTCCAGCTGGGACGTACCTGCAGGTCCTTGAGGGTTTTGAACAAAGACTGACTGTGCTGCTGGGCTGTTTTCGTCTGTTGTAGGGCTGGAGAGAGTAACCATGCTGTACCTGGGGCTGCACAACGTCCGTCAGACCTCCATGTTCCCGAGGGATCCCAAACGCCTGACGCCTTGACAGGAGCTGCTCTGAGAGTTGGGAATGCTCTGCCCTGCATATAGGATCTGGCTGCAGGCGTAGCCCCTGCTGCTGATGAACGTGTATTGATTGATTTGAGCATTATGATATGCAATTAAAAACAAAATTCTCCTTTATTAAGTGCCACAATAATTTTTTTTATCCTTAGTTGTTTATTTGAAGGAAACTATTTTAACAGATCAAGACTCTTTGTATTGGCAACTGCACGTTTTTAATGAAAACGGGATACTTTGAATTAGTATTTTAATGTCACATTAAATTGTATCATTTTTCTAAACATTTTAATAAATTATGCAATAACCATTTTGCATTTTTAACTTACATCAGCAAGATTGAATATTCTGAAGTACTGGCTCCAAGATAAAGTGACCGGATGCCTGCAATTGAAAAATCTGGAGAGACCAGCCAGTTGATAATTTACATGAGTGTCAGGTAGGGAAGCAGGTGAGAACATTCTTAGCAAGAAATCTTCATGAGAAGTTGTTAGAACAGGTTGAAATAAAGCTCTCAAATTAAATTAGGTATAAATCTGTCTGTTTTTTCACTTTGTATCCTCACAAGATAGTAATGAATCAATAAGGCTTTTTTGGTTTTTTTACAGATGTAATAACTGTCTAAAGTTTAAATTTATTTTCTTTCTATCTCCTCCCCGTTTTTTTTTTTGAAAGTTGTATAAAATCCGTAGGCCTGGTCTTTATTTTATCTTACTGTTGGAGAATGGTTGCAAGTTTACGCATGCTCATGGAATACACAAGGGATATATAGTATTCTCAGAAAATAAATGGGTAGTGAGTTTGAGAGCAGGTCATGTGTTTTCCTGCCTGACCCAGCCTCTGGGCTAACAAACAAAACAAGGATTTCATGCATCTATTACCAAGGAAACAAAACCCAAATTATGTAAGCCAACCTATTTCAAAGTTTTTTTGATTTATAAATGCTGTGAACAGCCCAGCTTTGTACACATAGAGAAACTGAGTGTTTCTGTAAGGCAGAGTACTTCTGAAATCCTTTCTAGACATACTTTTTCTCAGATTATTCACTTACTTGAACTCCTCAATTTGCAGCAGTGCACAAAGCTACTTCTCATCGTCCTCTTCCTCTCAGCCCAGAGGATGTTCCGTACGTGTGGAGAGGCACCAGTGTATCTGAAACTTCCGTTTGTGGACTGCATCTGAGAGTTGGTTTTCAAATTTAAAACATTTTGTAAGTGTTGCTGCCAAAGAGCAAAAGATTAAATTCTTGACTTAGGTACTGCAATAGTTACTCTAATATTCATACATATTTGTAATTCCTGACTTAATTTTTGTTTAACATTTTACATGATCAAGCTTTCAGTAGGAGGTATGGTTTGGATGGTTCTGTGTTATTGTTGCTACCTTGATTTTTAAATGTCAGAGAAGTCACATATTGGTTATGCTACAGAAAGGTCAGTGAGGCTGTGTATAAATTGTGTAGAGTTTCACAAAAGGGCAAATCATCTTTGCAGCTGCCATTGAACAAGACTTAATTTTAATGTCTTATGACAAGAGTTCTCCATTAGAAAACAATCATACTAAAGGTCAGTCAGGTAAAGTACTGGAAATGTAGAAGTTAAACTTTGTTGAGAAGTCACACAATTCAAGGAATTACACTTCACAGCTTTGTTTATGAGTCTGTTGTAATTAATTTACTGGGGAATCTTCCCCAAATTATTACCTTGACAATCTTACACTGTACCCAGTTGTACTTTGCAAAGCTAAGTGGATTATAAACACAGCTCATTGTCACAGACTTATTACTGATGGATCCAAATTTCAAAACAGTTGTTTGTTTAGCTAAGCCAAGGAATGAATTTAATTTAATTACTTTTGTTCATACAGAACTGGTAATATATCCCCCTTCAGATGTGCATTCTTCTAACCAGGAGGAAAATTACTGGCTTAAATTTCCTGTCCACAGAAAAATCCTGGGTGCTGTTTCTTGCTCTAGATTTGACAGTAAGTTTTGTGCATACGTGCCTGTAACAACTGTGCTTACACCGATTCTGTTAGGAGTTATTCAAACTGTATGCTGTAGCTTGATTTATTCACAGTAACTGCACAAGAACAAGAATTCCAATGGAGGCCCCAGTTCCTTTGTGTGCTGAATCTTTTCATGCAGCCTTTCTTAGCTAACAGAAAATAATTATGATCATAAATCAAAATGCAAAATGCATTTGTCCTGAGTGTCATATTAACAGGATACTTCAGTGGGAGCTGCACAGTGTTAGAACTTAGTTTGAAATCCTGCAAATAATAATTCCAGGCCTTTATGGTGTTTTGATAGGTAGCAACTCTAGTGTAATAGTTCTGGAAAAGTAAAACATGCACTGTCCTTTATTTCCAGTAACTTGCAGGAAGTTTAGCAGTTTACAGAGTCCACATTGCTGCTGCCTCTCCACCAGGTAAAATGGTTTTGGTTTTGTTTTCTTTCATGATACACAGATGGTAATTACAGTAGTGCAATTTTTTAAACTGCTTTTGAGAAACTTTGAAGCGTATTGGTAAGGAATAGCCAGGGAGTCTGTCTGCTCAAAACAAAGCTTCAGTTTGCTTCTGAAGTTGTAACTGCACCGTTTTCCTGTGAAAACCCATCTGTGTTTGCTGAGCTGTCTGAATCTGCCCAGTGGGAAAGAGGACTCAGGCTGCTCTTTTGGCAGCCGAGTGCAGACCTGGCTCCCCGTGGCTGCCCACACCTGCTGGGATAACCTTGGTGGGCAGCGCCACACAGCTGCTTGCTCCTTGCCCAGTGGGCCAGGGGAGAAGGAAAGGAAGAGTAAAAGCAGGAAAACTTTGTGCTTTTACTCTGTGCCTGTCAATTCCAGGCATATTGGACACCACTCCATGCGAAAGCAATGGATGAAGGAGAATGCCTTGACAGCATCCATTGTGGAACACCATATGACTGCCTTGGACTCTGGTTCATACTGGGGTTCCAGAAACTTCCCCAAACAGATTTTAATTATTTACTGTTTCTTCTTTGGGTAATAGTAGATTTTTTTTTTTTAAGAGAGAGGAATTATCTAGGATGGATTATTTCTTTAAAACAAGCCTCACAACCAGCTTGTGCACATTTTTGCTAGTATGATTTCACAAAAAATGGTATTTACTCACCACAAGTGTTATAAAAACTACCAAGTTGGTTCTACAAGTCTCTTATTTTCTTTACCATTTTGCAGTTAAGTCTCTGTTCACGGTATGGCAAGTGCACTGTAAAAAGAACTAACTGCCACAGGAGGCTGCTGCTGCTGGCAGTTCTGAAAGGGTTTCAAAACTGAAAAAGAGCCCTTAGCTGCTTTAATTACAGCAAAATTCCCAGTTTAGGCAGAGATTAATGACTTTGCAGGTGCCAGATCAATTCTAAGCAATTTTTCATAGATATTGAAGCGGTTCCTGCTGGCAGGCGCCGTGTGCTAGCAGCTGCCATTCGGGAATGGCTGTCAGCCATGGCACCGCTTGGCAAATGTTGTCTTCAACCATCCTACAGGCGTGCCAGTGAGGAGCCAAGTGTCCAGACTGTGGCCTGACCCTCACCTGGCTTAACTTACACCCTTTCCACCTGGGGCAGTTCTTCAGAAGCCAGAGCTGCATTGCAGAGTGGGTCTCCTCAGTGAGCAGCTGCCCAAGTGCCTCCTGCACACATTGTGGGGATTCCCTGGCTCCGGGATTCCTCAGCAGTGCCCTGGCCACACCAGAGTAGTTTTAACTCCAGCTACCAGAGCTGATTTCTTCCTGAGGAAAGCAGTGCTCTGTGGAAACTTCACTGCAGCTGCTGTGCTGAAGCTGCCCACAGCTGACACCTCCATGACTATGGTTCTGGCATCTCCAGCATAAGAAGGACATGAAACTATTGGAGCAAGTCTAGAGGAAGGCCACGAAATTGATAAAGGGAGTGGAGCACCTCACTTGCAAAGACAGGCTGAGAAAGTTGGGGCTGTTTAGCCTGGAGAAGAGGAGGTTGTGTGGAGATGTCATAGCAACCTTCCAGTATCTGAAGGGGCTACAGGGAAGATGGAGAGGGTCTCTTCGTGAAGAACTGTAGTGTCAGGACAAGGGGAATGGAGACAAACTGAAAAAGGGGAGATTTAAATGAGATACTAGGAAGAAATTCTTTGCTGTGAGCATGGTGAGACACTGGAATGGGTTGCTCAGGGAGGTTGAGGATTCCCCATCCCTGACAAGGTTCAAGATCAGGTTGGATATAAGGCCCTGAGCAACAGGGTCTAGTGGGAGGTGTTGTCCCTCACATGGCAGGGGGGTTGGGACTAGATGATCTTTAACGTTCCTTACAACCCCATAACATTCTATGCCTCTGTTTCTCAGTGGGAAAC